>VWZE01011075.1:0-35843 GCA_013396675.1 Eubucco bourcierii
TGTTTCTACATTGGACATCCCCAAGTGGAGTTCCAGATACTGGAAGGCTACTATAAGGTCTATAATCCATGCAAACCTGTCATATGGCATTGAGAATATTTAAACCAGAAAGCCATGCTCTCTTCCCTCCTATTTCCCATCTCCCATCTCTAGAGACAAGATATGCAACATAAATGAGACAGAAACAAGACACTGCTCTTTGGAGAAAACATTAAAGCAGGAATCCCTTCTATTGGAGAAAACATTAAAGCAGGAATTTCTTCTACTTATTTTTATCACAGTTGAAACTGAACCAACTTATCATGGCCACTATGAGGGCAGGCCCAGTATCTGTTCTGTGTGAGGAGGAAGGTGCAAGGCAGAGAGATAGGGAGAACTGGAAGTAGGCTACTGTATAAGCTGTAAGAATCCTGTTCCTATCCTCTCAGCTAACTTTACAGAATAGGTTAGAGACCCTGAGTATGAGAGATGAAGTGTGTAATGAGATAGAAAAGAAGGAACCTGTGCCCAGTCAGGCACACTGATAAGTTATTCTATAGTCAATTAGGACAGACCTGTAGATAGGTAGCCCTTGCCCTTACATGACATTTCAACTTCCCAGACATCAACTGGGAATGCCATACTGCTGTGATAAGTAAGTCTGAGACATTCCTGAAGTTTGGGGAAGAAAACTTATTGTTGCAAGTTCTCAGTGAGTCAACTGGGAAAGATATCCTCCTAGATGTGCTGTTTGTGAAGAGAGAAGGATTTGTGGGAGAGGTGATGTTAGGTAGCTGTCCTGGCCGCAGCGATCATGAAATGGTTGAGTTTAAAGTTTTTGGTGTCAGGAGGAAAAAGGACAGCATTGTTTCAACCATGAATGTCAAAAGAGCAAAAACTTTAAGCTATAGAGGGAGTTACATAGCAACGTCCCCTGGGAATCTGTGTTCAAATTGTTCATATATACAAGATCAGTCTCCTTGGTTCCAGTTTCCCTTCCTTCATCAAACGCATGCATGCCTTTCCAGTAAAGGTGCACTCAAGAAGAGGAAAGGGAAATGCTTACCCCATCAGAAGGGTGGGTCATCCAGCCAATCTCTGAGGTCTCTCCAGTTGTATCCAGAAGTATTTCTGTTTATTTATATATATTTTTTTTTAAAAAGGAAGACAGAAAGAAAAAAAAAATATTTTGTGCTTTTCCAAGTCAGGCTAAAGTCTTACCTATTCCTAACAAGATTATTTATGACAAAAAAAAAAAAAAAAAAAAAAAAAAAAAAAANCCCACCAAAAACCAAACAAACAATCCTAAAACATGTCTTGTAGTGGGTTTCCACTACACATGTGTATATTCCACATGCCCAGAATACACATTCCTGCCCTGAGGTTAAATATTACAGGCCACTAGATGAAGCAGGACCGAAACAAGAGTGGGTGCACTTTGCACATAATCAGGCTATCTCATGGTGACCAAGTTGTTTGGTACTACTCTGGTCAGATTAAAACTTTCCCAGGCAAAGTATAAGCACACTGATGGCATGGAGCAGAGCTATAACAAATGAACAGTAGAGGTGAGGCCACCCTCTTTTTAGAAAGGGAAAGGTTGGACAAAGAGATGAGTTCTATGCATGCACACCAGTGTCCTCAGGACTATGGCTGTTCATTTTATTTCCAGATGTAAAAGGGGACACAAGGCTGAGACACTTTTGTTTCCATCTCTGGAACCAAATTTCTGTGAGGGTTTAAGATGATGAAGCAGTCGGTCCTGTAATGAATTCACTTTGTCCCGGAGCTGAGCATCAAGCTGCAAACCTCTCTGCAAGTCCCAGTTTTATTAGAAAATCAGCATCAAATAGATTTTTGCATTGTACTGCTTAGACTACTTGCAGAGCTTCACAAACCTAGTTTATTACCACAACTAGTCTTGCATTTTCATTGTTATTGAATCTACCACTGGAGATAGCTGCTAGATTTGACTGCTCTTGGAGATGTTAACCCCTTTTCAGGTACAAAGAAATACAGAATTGATTGCAAAAGTGTGTGCTACACACACAGTATTCTCCAGAAGCAAATATCAAGGTCTGAGACCACCCTGGAAGCTCCTGTGTGTGTGCAAGCATGTGAGCTTTTCTGAGTGCATTTAGAGTGAGGACATACAGGAAGAAAAAATGTTCAGTTAAACAGATATTTACTTGTGTTGATACACACTCTGTAATAGTCTGCTTGTGTTGATACATACTCTATAATAGTCTGGAATGTCACTCTCTTTTGCTTGCTTATTTTAAGTTTAATTAAAAAAAACCCCAAACAAACCAAACACCTCCACCACAAAAACACAACAAAAGAGAACACAACAAAACAAACAGGAAAAAACAAAACAAAACACTAAACCCATGGCGTCATCCAGGTTATGTACAAACAGGATTAATTACTCCTCTTGCCAAGGTTTATAACCATTCTATGTTTTATTCAGGAGAGACCTCAACAGTTTCTATTTCCATATGATGGATATGCTTACTCCACTATTCTCATCAGTGCTCCTGGGGATTCACTCCACGTAAATGAGCAGGAAGCAAAGACCAGGTTTATCCCAAGGCAGATAAATGAGCAAGTTTATGCAAACCTCAGGCTTCATCAATATCTCCAAACTTATGTTCCTTATATTCCTACAGCAGATTTCTTAGATCTCCCTGAGGAGCACTTTCCTGCTTCAGAAGCAGTGCAAAATATCTGGGCTAGCTTGCCAGAACTGGACAGAGCTACTGGTTTACAGCTAAAGCACAACCTCGCTGAAATCACCTAACATCTCAGGAAATGCTAAGCAGTTTGGTGTACTCAAGCATAGCTCAGCTCAGACGGTTCTTCTGAGTGGCAAAGCATCCGTGAAAGGTTCACATCTCCTTAAGGCACAGCCTTCCCCTAGGCTGTCCTGGTAGCACCGGGACTTGGCATTTCCCCATGCCCATTAGTGTCTCAGCTGCACAGGTTGGCGCAGGGGTTGCGCTCAGTCATGTTAATACTTTCCTGCTGGGGTCTCAAACATGGTTTTGATGTGCTGGAATGATATGCAAGGTAATTTTTCAACAAAGAAAGAACTTTTATTCTAATCCATACTCAATCTCCTGTTTGCCAAAGTTTAATGCCGATGATTCTCCTATATTTTGCTTCCCTAAACCAAAAGACTCCAACAAAAATATAACATAACTTATAGCAGTGTAAAACGGATTCATTACACTTTTTCCAAAACAAAACTCGGAATTAACTACACTCTCATTTCAGTGTCCTCTCTTCTTGTAGGACAAAAAAGGTGAAAATAAATCCCAAAGACTTATGCCGCTGTCAGCCTACACTTAGGTCACAAACTAAGTTCTTGGGTTGCACTATACTAAAGTTTCAGCATCAAGGACCAGCTGGGCACAGGTTGGAAGTTGCTATTACAAATCAGGCTGTTCAGAATAAGTATATTAATGATTTTCAGATTTTGGTTAGCCTAAAACTAATGCATTTGTGCTTGTGTTACAGGCAAAATGTTCCCCCAGTGTAAGATGGCAGTTCACCCAAGGATGACTGATCCTTGGACCAACTTTCTGAAAGCAGAGATGGTCTAACTGCTCTTTGGGTTGGAGAAGACGTGTCCTCAGTGTCTTACGAGTTGAGTGGTGCACTTATACAACTTAAGTCTAAGTAAACTATAGCCTCTAAGGAGGTAGTTGATCCTGACAAGACAGGGGAAAAAACCTATGTTACCAGTGGGATGAAAAGCTGGTGCTAAGAGTGATCAGAACATAGAATGAAACATGTTGGAAAGGATGTATAGAGGTCATCTTGATCAACACTCTCAAATCCAGGCTAAATTACAGTAAATTGCACAAGGCTTTGTCCACTTGAATTCTGAATCTATCGAAATGGACATGTATGCTGATAGATGAAGCAAAGGGCACTAGGGTAAAAGGTAACATGCAACGAGTTTGTTTTGTGATGCAGCTGAATGCCCCAAGCAGATCTCTGGCTTAACAGACTTCTTGAGAAGAACTGAAATGTTACTGGGCTTATTTTATCTTGTATGATCATGCCTTGAACAGGAACAAGCAGGAAGACTGCAAATAATCTCTAGGAGGACTGTGAAGAAAAAGCATTCTCTGGGTTTGTGCAAAAATACTGCTCGGGGTTACCACTTCACATAAGCAAGGTTGCTGCAACTCCTTGTCCTCAGGTCCAACAGACAGCAAGGTCGTGTGACTACACCCAACTGGCACACACACAAACACATATAGGCCCTGCACATATACAAATAGCCAGCCATGAAGATCAACACAGACAGAAACACTCACCAGTCACGCAAACAGAAACAGCACCACCAATGGCCTCATCCTGCTCCCCTCTCTGGCTGGTCAGGATGAAGGTCTGTTAGTGGGAAATATATATGCATTTATACACAATATGGATCCCTGTAATAACTGTTCTTAAGCATTCAGTCTCTAGTAGCTGACCTCTGTCTCCCCATTTGCTGGCACCCACATGTGTAAGCACCTGAAACTTGCAGCCCCATTCCTGTTCCTGGAACTCAGACTAATTGCCACTCACTGATAGGGCCCTTCATACACACACAGCCACACTATGGATCCTCTCCTAAATGGCTTTATGCATGCAGCCTACCCAGCAGCTGGCCCTAGATTCTTGCTCTCCCAGGCTGCTGGCACTTGGAAATGCAAGCATCCAAGGTCCACAGCCAGTTGCTGTGGTGCTGCCCCTCTCCACAGAGCCTCCCTTACGCATACAAACACACACACACACAAGCACGTACACGATGGATCTCTCTAGTAACTGGGCTTTGATACTCAGCCTACCCTGGCCCCCAGACTGTCTTGTCTGCAGTTGCACAGAAATAGAGAAAGAACTTAAAATCTCACCAGCAACTGAGGTGGGTTTCTCTCAGAATTCCATCAGCTTCTCCATCTGTCTCATTCACAGAGTCACACACAAACAAGTGTCTCATTCATCATCAGATTCTCTACTCTCTCCCTGGCTTCCCAACCCTACTACACTACAAACTGCCTACTTTAGCTTGATAGTTGCTAGAGATTCCAGACACACTCCTATAAGCTCACTCACTGCAGTTGCTGGCACCACAGACATACAGTTCCTATGACCTGTGGTCCAACTTAAATTCCTGGCACTCGATTTTCATTCATTCCAGGCTCTCCACTTGCTTGCAGGACTGAAACAACGGGTCCCTATGACCAGTGATTCATCTCCAGCTGCTGGCACTTAAATGTACATACATACACACACACAATAAAGCCCCCTTTCTCAGGTAGCCAGTAAAAAAACAAATTTAAGAAGGTAGGAAAGACTGTGGTAATTAAGTGCAGGTCAAAACCATTTCCAAACAGATGCTAAATAAGTTTTTATCTTCATTACTAGTAAGAAAAAAAAAAAAACTGTATTGTTTTTCTTCTCAATCTCCATCCTTGTCCCTAGATCTCACCCAATTCTACCTCCAAGTCTTTCCTGTCTTCCTTTGATTCTCTAGCTCTTCTCCTTTTTCAGAGACTTTCACATAGGCAAGAGATAAACATCACAAAGCAATGCAGTTCATTGAGCACACGTAGCTGCAAGGATATTTCTTGGAACAAACAACAGGACTGTTTACAAAAGCCCTGTCTTTCTCTAAGCCTCTCTTGCATGGCTCCCACTTCCTGCTCTCATCACCCTTCTATCCTAGGTTCTTTATTCTGGTTTGGTTTTTGTTTTTTTATCTTTCCCCCTGCCTACCTTTTCTCTACCCTGTCTTCACTGCTCTCTCCCTCCTCTGCTGAGCGAACACAAACTGCTGCCTCTTGTTAAAACAAAGCATTCTCCCTGCATCTTTTATATGAAGCAAGTTGTTCAGACGGCAGAAACAAAAAAAAAAAAAACAAACCACCTTCCTGATTTCATCCCACTGGATGCTGCCTTGTAGAAGAGCATAAACACCAACAGACTGTTTCACAAAACAAACATGGTGCGAGAACAGGAACACAAAATTTAAATACACTCAGAGCATACACAAGGAGTTTATTCCCAGGCAAGCATTTATTCTCTGCAGCTATGACCTCTGAGATATCTAATAGTAGTTCATCAGCTGGTAGTTCAATAGAGGTCCTTCAGTCAAAGTGTTAGCTGTTCCACTAGAAACAATACCAATACCTTAATACATTTCATGAGATAATGGTCAAGTATGAAACAGAGAAGACATGTTCCATGCATATTGGAAAGCACACCTTATTTTTACTCTAAAAAAAGTTTATTAAGTTGTTGCATTACATAAAATCTGTTCTTACCTTCCAATGAGGAGACTAGGTGAAAGAAGCAGACCATCCAGAGCCAACCCATTCCCACCACTCTCCTTCCACTGATGTCAGCATTAGAATCCATGGATATGCTCTGTTGATACCACCATCTCCAAAACCCACACACCACTCCCTCAAAATGATCAGAGATTTCTTGGAGTGGTTTAGTATCTTCCCAAATCAAAGCACAGAGGCCTTCACACAGAAGTACTGGTTAAAAAACAAACAAACAAAAAACAGAAGGCGGAAAAAGGAATCAGGTCACAATAATACAGAACTGGCAGGTTTTTCACACCACCTGCATAATTTACTGCTTCTCAACTACAGGTGAAAAACAGTAGCACAGACCTTGTATTTACCATTTATTCACACCTCCTACCCCTCAAGACTGCAGTCCCAGCTGTTCTGTGCACTGACAGTACACACAGATTTTGTGACATATGGCACCAGTGAGAGTGGGGTTCCCAGATAAATGTTAAGTAAGAACACGACTGATGTGAGAGATTAAGTCACGAGGTTTTTTTGCATTGTTGGTGAGGACTCTTGGAAGGTCTCCATTGGGTTTCCCCTGTATGCTTTCCAGTTTCTCTCTCTTGTAATCTACACTTTGCCTTTTCAGGCCTCTGCAGGGCACTAGCCATAACAGGAAAGTTTTCACCATTTATGACAATACAAATCTGCACTGCTGAAACATTTCTAACTACATTTTAGATGCAGGAGTTTATCCCTTTAAGCATACGACTGTACAATACTACTGAAGCTGGACTTTATTTTTCCCATTAGTGTGTCATAGACAAGGAAACAAACCCTACGATACTAAAGATCAAATAGGGAGTCTGTGTTACAGCCAGGAAAAGCACGTAAGTCCAAATTTATTATCTTAAAAGGGAAAAAATCCAAACAAAACTCCACACCATCATTAAGAACCTCACATAAAGGTTTGTGTTACAGTCAGGGAGCAGCATGTAGCCTGGTCCAGCACTGCATTAGATCAGTCCAGCACATTAAATCAATCCAGCACAATAATTTTGCTATGCAAGGTATTTCTGGCTTCATCTGCCCTATTCTCAGTCCATCAAAGAAGTATCCTGGTAATATGTAGGTTACATGAAAAACCCCCACATGTTTTGTTTCTTCAGGTGCTCTTTGTGCAGTGTCTTCAGCGAGACAGTGAAGCGTAGCTAAGGAGAAAGAAAAGTGTCTCAGGCAATACAGAGAAATGGTGCAGTAAGTTGGCTGAAATAGGGGAGACAAGAGTTAAGAGGGGCAGCCTCTCTGAGATTATCAGAACACAGTGCAATGGAATATTTGTGCAAGTCTGGCATAGCAGAGGAAAAAGCAGCCCAGGGAATATGAGAAAAAAAAAAGCAATGAAGTGCAATTTGATTTGTTTTACTTAAGGGAGAGAAATTACTGGACAGGATGTAACACGTCTCTCTTACACTGCCCCTAATGAGAACCCAGAGAATCAAGCACAGATGAAACCAAAGGCACCCTGGAAATCACTACAATGCAAGGAAACTAAACGGATCTCAGGAAGAAGCAAAAACTTAGAGGCACAATTTATGAAGCAATCAGTGATGGATCTTTCTTAATAACTGTGGTAGTAAGGAGTAGGTGCATTACCTTGATATTTGCTACCCTTACTGCAGTATTTCATCCTTTGGTTGATTCTTTCGCTGATTTATATATAAGTAAAAGATAAGTTTAATTTTTTAACTTGGTGTCTGTTCCCCTTGTGCGGTCCCCATCAACTGGCAATACATGGCTAAACTAAAGAGTTGGGTTTGATTTATCAGTTAAAAAAAAAAAACACAAAAACCCAGATATATTTATATTTTTTTTTTTATTATTCTGTCTCTTCCACACCTCAGTCAAAAATGTTTACTCCACAATGAAGGACAGAGACTCCACAATGAAGGACAGAGGAGAGGAAAACATTATTGAAGTATTTAAGCAAGAGAAGGAGGGCAGCACTAGCCCCTCTGAATTAAAGAGTACCTCGGAAGATTTTCTTATATCCAAATTCTGCGGTATCATACTAAGACCCTAAACTGCTAATCGTTCCTCTGCCCTTGCCCCCAGCACTTGATGTGTGCCAATTTTGACTGCACTCAAAGACTTTTTATTCTTCAGTTCTCCTTGACTATTTCCTCCCTATACCAAACAATGACACAGAAACCTCAAACCATACCAGCTTTTAAACTTCTGTCTTCTCTTGTCCACATAAGCACCTTTCCAGTTTGTACTTCTTCCAATACTGTTTTCAGACAGATTTCCTCTCCTTGGTATCCCTCATTCCCCTCCAAATACAGCTGCAATGTAATACACCTTCCCTTGTCATTCTTCCTCTATTTCAGCTACACAGAACTTGCCACCCATTCCGGCTGTCAACCCTTCTCATGCTAACCCTTCCACAAGGGATTCTAAATGTTGGTTCCCATTTTAAAATGAAGAATGTGGTCTTACATGGCATGTCTAGAAATACACGGACAAGCACTCAAAAAATAGAATGGAGGGCAAAAATCCAAACAGAGAATACTTTTCTTTGTAAAGCCCTTTAGAAAGGATTTTCTTCGGCTGCAGTAAAGCATCTTCGTATTTTGCAAAAGGGTACTTATTGTCCTCTAATTTTGCATTTGGCTTTATGAGGGGTTTTACAGTTAGGAATAAATTGCATAAGCAGAAAATTCATGCTGTTCATATTCATAGCATCAAAACTTCAGCTCTCCACTAGGAGATAGTGGCAACACAGATAGTTAAAAGATGTTCCTCTCCTATGGGGATTCCGTGAATTTTGAAATCATCTTTGATTTCATGAGAGAGAAACTGCCATTTGAAAAATAAACTACAGAAAAAACTAATAAAATTAATCCCCTTTTGTTATTAACTCTTTTTTATTAACTTCCTTTCAGGTTTCAAGGAAGTAACTTGAGTTTTCAGACAAAGCACTTGATTTTTTTTTTCCCCCCATTTTAATCAGTTTAACAGCCTTGGGCTGACACAGAGCTTGGTTCTCAAACTGCTGGCCACATGCATTAGCAGACAGAAGCTACTTTTACTTTAAAAACTGTGCTGCTTTGAGGCTAACTGGAATATTTTAATGAGAAAAAATAGATTATTGGCTGTGAAAAGGAAACAATGGTGATGTCTACTTCACTCATAGGCTTGCTGAGATCTATAAAAGCAAGGAGACAAACATAGCTAAGACAGAGACTCTGTCAGAGTCGGTGTCTGTTTTTTCTCCCTGAGCTTCTACTGCTCTGCTTGGATCTGTGTAACCCAAGTAACCATTCTGCTTCTAACCCTCCCTGCCAATCCTCCATACTCACCTTGCACCTAAGGCAGACCCTGGGGTAAGGTAGAGGGGTTGAAAGAAGGTGGAAGAGTGGTTGGGAGCCCCTCCTGGGGACTCTGATTTCTGGGAGGGGAGTTGTGTTTCTGTATTATCTTTAACTTGTATATTTCTGTATATAGCTGTACATATTTGTAATATATATTATAAATATCTGCTGTATGTTGTGCTAAGCTGTGAATACAAAGCTTCATTCCTTAACTTCCAGCCAGCTGAGTCTAGTCTGGGTGACTTCACTGAGGGGTGTGTGTGTGTCTAACTCCCAAACCATCACAAAAACTATTTCAATTACTAGCATTATTTATCACCACAGTTTCGTTCCTGTTAAGAGAAGGAAAGTAACAATGCTTCTCTGTAAAACAAGCAGAAAAGCAGAGGCATAACTGCCTTCCTGATTTGTTAATTGTGCTGATCTTGGTGTTCAAATTTCCTCCCCCTGTCCCACTCCATGAAGTTGATTACCAGCTACCTTCCATCCAATTATACCCCTACACCTATTGCAAATATCAGGTTTTGAGTTCGTAAGGGTTGTCCTAATAGAGGTTTGTAAAATACCATTCCCTGGATGGAAGTGAGAATAAGAAATTATTTTCCATAAAGCTGATTCTCTTAAATTTTGCTGACTGCACCAACAATCTACACAATCCACAAGCTTTAGCTCCAGCATGCAAATTATAGAGTGTTTGATGTGGAAATATATGCACCAAACTAGGAAGCTATGAGAGGGAGAAAATGGCTCAAGAGTTCCACCACACAGTTTTCACCCTTCTTTGACAACTGTTTGCCTATATGGAAACTCTGTTTGACCCTTACATTCACATGAAGCATTAAAATACTACAAACCAGTCCTGCACTGATCATACTTACAGAACTGCACACCAACACTAACTATTGTCTGTCTATAACCATATTTACAGGAGATACTACTGCTCTGTGCACTAACATGTAACTAGGAAGCTATCTTGCTAGCAATCACTCAAGGCACAGTAAAGACACAGAGACTGGGACTAAGATCTAGAACTTATTCCAGTGAAAACTTAAGAAAATAGATTGTTTCTCCATTTCTCTTAATCTTCAGCTCCAAATGTTTCCAAAAACATAATCTTCATTCAGACTCAGTCTCACCTTCCTTGGTGTCACTGTTAAAGTGACTGAAGTAAGCAACAAAAATAGACAACATAATGGTTCTATTCAGCTTCAGAAACATCTGACTCAGCCTTTAACACTAAGTTTCTTTTACCTTTTGTCTATTTTTTTTATATATATATTTATGCATACTCTTTATATATTTTTTAATTATTTATGCATACTCTTTATATATATATGCATATGTTTTATCTATCTCTATATATTTATCTATATGTATTTATGTATATATTTTAATGCATATATTTCTTATATTTTTATGTATATATTTTAATGTATTTTAAAATATATTTAAGGGTTTTTTAATTTACTTTTTTTTTTTTTACATGTATATATATAAAACACTCATGCTGGTTGAAGGCTTAGAACAGGCTCTCTCACTTTGATTTTGGAAATCACATTGCCCAAAACTGGTTCTTGTCTAGGACACTTGAGGGAGTAATGAGACAGAAATGGCAGCTTGAAGAAGAAAAGGGAGATCAAGACTGCAAATAAGAGAGAGATGACCTGAAAGTGAATGTCTGGGTAGAACAATTAGTTGAGCTCACTGCTACATCATATGGCACCCATGGGCAGAGAAAGTGAGTATGCAAGCCCCACCAAAAATTTTAACTTGCCACTGGCAGAGTCTCCAGAGCAGCCATTTTCAGGTCCGCCTTCCCTCCTCCTTCATCCTGTGTTTCCAGTTTGTTGTTTCCACCCTCAGGAAACAGGAACATTATGTACCATTAATACTTCAGCAGAACAGGAAAAAAAAAAAAAAAAAAAAAAATCTTTAAGAGGAAAAGGGAAGGCCAAGCACTTTACAGTAGAAAGATTTCAGGCTCATTTCAGGTTCTTTCTAATGCACGTTTGCGTTCTTTTTCATGTCAGAAATCAAAAGCAGTAGCACATAAATCTCAGAGCTCATCCTGCCTCCTCTATGTCTCAAAGGCTGAGCCCCAACATGTCTCAGTGTGCATGTTGAGGCTCACTGCTCTTATTACAGCCATGTCTAACTCCAAACCAGAGGGATTACACCTCAAACGGGGTAAGTATAACACACCACTTCCTCTCCTTGGATACTAACCACTCTTAGCTGCAACACAGTAGGTCCAAGACGCATTTTCTGCCAGGAAAGCAGTCCCTCCTCCAGCAGCTGATGAGACAGAATAATAGAAACTGAAAGAGGGGGATGGGTATCTTTATACAGATGACATCTGGCTTATAGTACCCAGCTGACTGCAGGATTTTTGTTGGTATATTCCTTTGAGCTTTCCTGTTTCAGCAACAGAACTTCCATGACTTTCTACAAACTACTTAAACCCTTGATGGAAGAAAACGTGCCTTAATAGCGAACCTGAAAGCATCTAATTTGGCAATATGGGCCATCCATTTTACTTTAGCCATATTGCCTAGGACCCTATAAATATTCTCCCAGGTACTATAAACACCACAGAACAACCACTTTTCAGCCAGTGTTAAGCCAGCTCTTTTTTTAATAGCACATCAAAAATTCCCTACAGTGTCCTTATCACTTCTGTTGCTCTGAACTCTCATTTCATAAGTACCCTGGCAGAGAAGTTCACAGGCAAAGACAAACAGTCCATGTGCATTTGCAATAGTGTCATAAAGTCAGGGATTGTCCAAATTCAGAGGCACAAGAGGAATTACAATAGAAAACACTGGGCTGATCTGCTGTGATCTGGGAGGGAAAGGGAAGAAAAAATAACAAATAATTTAAAAAAAAAAAAAAAAAAGCAGAGCCTTTTTCAAAGGAGTTATCTAAACTCTAATTTAAAAAGAACTTTCTGCAGTTTTAGGGCAAGGTTTACCTTTCTACTCTGATTCCTATCCACACAAACTCTATAATGCTACTAGACACAGTGGGCTGGTATAGACTATACATCAAAAGAAGCAGAACAGGTACAACAATTCCATAAGCTTATTCTGATCTTTTCAATTACAGTTGTCCAGTAAGTGCTTACCAAAGAGAGTAAAATTTGCTTCACCTTGACTCTTCCAAGGAATTTAAACACTCTTATTTTCACTTTGCTCCCAAAGACAAATCAGTTTTCTTTACACTGGGACACAGTTTTGGGGGTAGCTCATTAGACAGAATCAAAAGAATCTACTTAAGAAAACAACTTTTAAAGCCATTTTCTTCAGGTACCAGGGATCTTTCAGGCTTTGCTTGTGTATCACAGTTGGCACCACTCCAGCCAGAGAGGGAGTTCGCTGCTGTAAAGCACCTACAGAATTATTTTAAAGACTATGCAATTTATACTGGTGCACACTCCCTGAAGTCTGTGACACTTTGTGGCTGCCAAAGAGAGCAAATACAGAGATGAGACAATGCCCAGTCCAAGCCTTAACAGGTAGAAGTTAAATTATAATGTTTCAAAGAGTTGAAAAACTGCTGAATTTGTGGTTGGTATCTGGTAAAAGTTTGTTAACTGTATTGGTGTAAGATGATACAAAATGTCTGGACAAAGTACAAATTTTCCTTCTTTTAAACTTTAAGATATAGTAGTAATAGAGTATTAAAGCAGGTTTAAGAAAAATCAGAAGAGAAAATAATGGCAAAATTGTTGAAGACTCATCAGCTTCCTCTTAAAGTTTTACTCAACTTTTTGTAGAAATGACTCAGTTTTTTGGGGAAAAAAATTTTAAAAATCTATATGTATGTTTATGATCAGCAACAGCTGATCTAGAATATTCTTAACACTTTTCCACAAAACTCACCCACTTGGGGGGTGATACAGCCAACCCTTCTGTTGGCTAAACTACTCTATAAAGATCTAGTTTGACCATACATACTAGTTTCTACTTCTTCCACACAGACACGGTCGCGGTGGAGCTGAGGATCACACAAGGTAGCAGGGGAGTAAGCAGAATTGCAAACCTGGACTTTAGGAGAGACAATTTTGATCACTTCAGAGTCCTACTTAGAGGAATCCCATGGGTTAGATCTCTAGAAGCACATAAGGATGAAGAGAGCTGTTTAATATTCAAGCACCACCACCACTTCCAAGCTCAAAATCAATGTATCCCCATGAGCAAAAAATCAAGCAAGTGAGGCAGGAGTGAGTAAGAAGCTTCTGGGAAAACTCACAGTATGCAGAAAAAGAGTCTGGTCACTTGGGAGGAATATAGGAACACTGCCAGAATATTTAGGGATGCAACAAGGAAAGCTAAGGCCCCCTTGGAATTACATCTGGCAAAGAATGCAAAAGACAAGATGGGCTTCAAGTACAGTAGCAGGAAAAGGAACACAAGGCAAAATGTGGGCTCACTGCTGAACAACACAGCAGAGACTGCAGAGAAGGCAAAAGTACTGAATGCCTTTTTTGCTTTAGTCTTTACTGCTAAGACTAGCTCTCAGAAATCCTTGTCCCCAAAGGTAAGAGAGCAAGCCTGGAGGAAAGAAGGGTCTTAGTCATGGAGGACTAGGTTAGAGATCATCTAAACAACTTGGACACCCACAAATCCATGGGTTCTGGCTAAGGTTATTGCTATGACCTTGGAAAAGTCAAAAAATCCTTTCCATCATTTTTTGAAAGGTCATGGAGAAGAGGTGAGGTGCCTGAGGTCTAGAGAAAAGGCACTCCACTCTTGTAAAAAAACAAGGAGGAGGACCCAGGAAACTACAGACCAGTCAACCTCACCTCCAGCCCTCATAAGGTGATGGAGCAGCTCATTCTGGAGGTTATCTCTAAGTATGTATCCTCTAAGCATGTATCAGAAGTAGCATGGATTCACAAAGAGAAAAATCATACTTGACTAATCTGACATACTTAACCATTCTGTGATGGTATGACCAGCAGACTGTATCAGCAGAGAGCAGTGGATGTTGCCTATCTCAACTTCAGCAAGGCTTCTGACACCACCCCCCATAACATCCTCACAGGTAAGTTCAGTAAGTGTGGGTTAGATGAGGGGACAGTGAGGTGGATGAGGATTGGCTGAACGACAGACCACAGAGGGTTGTGACCAAGCCTGCAGGATCTAGTTGGAGGCTTGTAGGTGCTATTCCCCAGAGGTCAATCCTAAAATCCAGGTTTGTTCATTTGCTTTCTCAGTAACTTGGATGAAGAGTCAAAGTGTACTCAGCAAGTTTGCTGATGATACAAAACTAGGAGGAACTACTGGAGAGAGTCTAATGGAGGGCCACAAAGATGATTAGGGGACTGGAGCACCTCTCTGATGAAGAGAGGCTGAGAGACTTGGGACTCTTTACCCTGCTAGATAAAAGACTGAGAGGGGATCTGATCAATGTATATAAATAACTAAAGAGTGGAGATCAAGAGGGTGGGCTCTGATGGTGCCCAATGATAGAATAAGGGGCAATGGACACAAACCAGAACACAGAAGGTTTCAATTAAACAGCAGGAAAAACTTCTTTACTTTGAGAGTACCAAAGCACTGTAACAGTGTGGTCTCCTTCTCTGAAGACTTAAAAAACCTGGCAGGACATGTTCCTGTGCTACCTGATCACAGCAAATCTGCTTTAGCAGACTGATTTGACTAGATGAGCTGATCTCTGATTCAGTGATTCTGTAACTATGGCCACAGAAATAAAGAATAAGTAACTAACTAAATAAATAAACAACCAAATAACAAAACAAACACCTGTGCAACCTTAAATGTTTCATAAGTACTTTGCACACCTCTGCAAAGATTTTAGGAGAACCTTCCAAACAGCACTGCTGAGGGATAATGCAAAGATAAATAGGAAAATCCAATTTTAGGGGGACCAGACCTACAGAGGGAAGCATTCCTGAAGCCAGAGGAAGAGCACACATATATCTCATAACAATGCAGGTATATAGGCAAGGACAGCTGACCACAAAACAACTCTATGAAGGCAAGTGGTAAGAAATTATCACCTGGAATACTGTGCAGTTCTGGAGCCCCCAGCACAGGAAGGACATGGAACTGTTGGAACGGGTCCAGAGGAGTGCCATGAAGATGATCAGAGGGCTGGAGCAGCTCTGCTATGAGGACAGGCTGAGAGAGTTGGGGCTCTGCAGCCTGGAGAAGAGAAGGCTTCAAGGAGACCTCATAGTAGCCTTCCAGTATCTGAAGGGGGCCTACAGAAAGGCTGGGGAGGGTCTTGCAATGACAGGACAAGGGGCGATGGGTTTAAACTGGCAGAGGGAAGATTTAGACTAGATGTTAGGAGGAAGTTCTTTACAGTGAGGGTGGTGAGGCACTGGAACAGGTTGCCCAGGGAGGTTGTGGCTGCTCCCTCCCTGGAGGTGTTCAAGGCCAGGTTGGACGAGGCCTTGAGCAACTTGTACTAGTGGGAGGTGTCCCTGCCTATGGCAGGGGGTTGGAACTAGATGATCCTTGAGGTCCCTTCCAACCTTACCATTCTATGATTCTATAGCAACCTCTTATGTGAGTCTCTACATATGGCACATGCAGTATCCAAGGGGAGAAGATGACATCTGCACACGAACACAAAGAGGAACATACATAGTGAATTTGTATATGCATAAAGACAATTCTCAGTGGACTGAGGGATCAACTCTCTTGTCAGATACATGTGCAGGCAGCCTATGGGAGCATGCTGGAAAATAAGCAGCTGTCTCCATGGAGGCACCAGTTTGCTTTCCCCTAAAAAGCACTTACATTGCCACTGGTCAAGCTGTAAGTCAAATACAGAATGTGAACACAGTAGCAGCCTTGAGTAAATGAAAAGACAGGAGGCATCTCTTTCCCAACCCCTTCCAAAAACTAACTCTATAACCCAAGCTCTTCATGCCACAGAGAACAGCTTGGGAGAGACGAGAATGTCATAACAAAGCAAGAAAACATGCCTTTCTGCAGGGTCTCAGTGATTAAATTAGAGAGAGACAATCTTGCTCACATAAGCTCCAACAGACCAAAGCAATGCTATTTACAGAGTCACAGACTGCACTGGGTTGGAAGGGATCATCAAAGGTCTTCTTGTCCCACCCCCCCACCCCCACTCCCAAGTACCAAAACACACGGCCACACAAACAATTCTGTGCAGCTCAGTGCATGTTAAACAGGCGACAACTCAGAAGACAAAAACTTCCAGTGGCTAGAGAGGCACATGTACATGTCAAGGAACTAAAAACCGCACATCTGTAATTTGGCTAAGAGGAGATACATGCCAAAAACAGTAAAGATTCAATGACATGCAGTTACCTGAGGCTTGCCAAAACACCACCAAATAAACTGATGCAGTGCCAAATTAAGAGGATGAGCTAGAGGAACACAGATATATGAGATGAGGTAACATCAAAGAAAAAGCATAATTAGATCAGGGATTATCTCTTCCTTCCCTGCTCCCAAATGAACATCAGCATTAGAATTATTTCAAACTGGAAATGAAGACCTAAAAGTAGTCAATAAATCTTGTATTACTGGCTTGGGGCTGGTAGACCAAATAAGATGTGCACCCCATATCAAGTTTCCATATTTCTGATTAGAACCTACATAACAACGAAGAAGGGAGTCTCCCTGGTCCATCCCAGCTGAGGCTGCAGTTCTATTTCTGTAACTGAGGTGTCTGGTGGCAGCTACTCTTCCCACTGTCTTGACTTCGTTGTCTTCATTTGCCCTCCCATTCTTCCTCCTCATCAGTCTGTCTCCAAGTTGCACAGGGAGGTTGTGGATGCTCCCTCCCTGGAGGTGTTCAAGGCCAAGTTGGACGAGGCCTTAAGTGACCTGTACTAGAGGGAGGTGTCCCTGCCTATGGCAGGGGGTTGGAACTAGATTATCTTTGAGGTCCCTTCCAACCTTACCATTCTATGACTTGATGTAATTGCTAATGAAGGACACCTCTTGGAAGATCTGCTCCCTCACCTCTACTCTCTTATCCTTACAACTTGTCAGGGAGGCAGGTGATGTTCATTCTCCTCAATCAAATCAGTGTGGCAATAGCAAGGGAAACTTCAGAGTAAGCAGAATTATCTCAGTGGGATGGTAAATTTAAAATGACACATCACAACAGCCCCTTCCACGTTTACAGATTTATTCAACGTGAGTAGTAGTTGACTTGTATCAATTCCTTGAAAGATAGGTTACTGTGGCTTTTCTCTGCCACAAGCTACCTATCCCCTACAAGGGCACCAAAGAACCCTACACACAGCGCAAGCCATAAAGCCTTCTTGTGTCATTCCAGCATACATGCACCTCGTCTTTCTCCTTCAGAGGCTTCAAAGGCAGCAGTCAACTACTGCTCCTCAAGGAGAAAGACAGAAACGACACGCGTGGAGCAGACCGAACACAGCATGCACGTGTAGAGACAGCTGGTTTGGATAGCAATGCCCACGAGCAGACACCGTGACGCGTTCTCATACATCTTTGCCCGCACATGGCACCTGGCAGGAGAGGGGCACCTGGGGGAGGGTGGTTCTGGGCGCTCACTCGAGTCCCAGGTAGAGTCTTCAAAAAGCAGACACCGGGAAGGGGGAAACAGCCACAGCCTCGGAGGAGCTCGAATCCCTTTCAGAGGCAGCACTCGTTTGTTCCGTCTCCCTCCTCCCCCACCCCGCGGACGGCAGAGCTCCGACGGCTCGACCACGGCTCTCGTTCTCAGATCTCCTCGGCCAGGCTCACAAAGCCCTTCCCTGCGGGCCCATTCGCCCACCACAATACCTTTCGCAGGACGCCAGCAACACTCCCTTCGCTTCCCAGCATTACTCAGGAGGTTTTCGCAGGAGCTCTTCCTGCTGGAGCCGTGCCGACCGGCCTCCCATCAGAAAAGTTGGGAAAAGACCATGGTCACCGTCTAAGTTACTTCATCTCGGTAGGCTAACAGCAGGTTCCCCACGTCCTGCACCCATTGTCGCTTTGTCCTCCAGCCGGGGGTGCAGCCCTCGGCCTTCAAAAGATGCTTTCAGCAAGTCAGATGCTTGCCAGAAGTCGCAATCCGTGCGCTCCTCTCCAGGCCCCTCTCCTGGAACTTTGTTTCCTCTTCTCCCCGCCCAGGATTCCTCTTACAGGACTCCGTCTTCCTCCTGTTTCGCAGAACCTGCTTTGTCCCTTCCCCCAGGATCCTCTGCCTCTCTCTCTCTGCCCTCCCTCCCGTTTTGCCGTGCCCCTCCTCCTCTCTCTAGCCCCCGCCTCCCTGCACGCCCCCGTAGCCCCCCTCTATCTGCTTTCGCCTGCAGAGGCCCAGCCTAGGGCCAGAACAAGCCATGGCAAATGTGAGGTTCCCCACTGCGGCTGAGGTGCTGCGAAATCCCAGACTGAGGGGGCCACTCCTGGCACTCCCGTGGCGAGCACCATCCTCTCCCGCTGCCGGCGGCTCCTGCCAATGCGGACTGCCCTCCGCCGCCTGCTGCAGTTAGGCTTCACAGGGACGGAGCTGGTCGCGAAGCCGAACTCCTCCAGTAGCCGCTTCCACTGGGCGGGCCATTGGGCGGCACTGGATTTCGTCCTTGATTGTAGTCTTTGCTGCTCAGGCTCTCTCCTGCTTCCCTCACCCTGCGCCTTTTAGAGGAAGATTTTCCAAGTGGGTGAGCCCTCCTCCCCACAGCGTCGGGACTCTGGACTTGGTTTGTCCCTTGCCCGTCCCTAGCCCTGTGGCCAGGCTTTGTGTGTGGGGTGCCTGAGTGTGTCCGCAGGTTCATGCCAGGTACAGCATGGCAGCACAGGAGTAACATCACGAACTTCTACTCTTTGGTCGGGCTTTCTTGACATTGTTGATGCCAATGTTGCTGTATGACATCTGCTGCTGTTCTATCGCAACCTGACTTAGAGTTAACACCACCTATGTCCTTACTTCCACTCCACCTCCAAATGCCCAATATCCAATGTCACAGAGTATAGATGCTTCTTGGGTTCTAGATGTTAACAAGCCTCAGCTCCATCAGTACTGCTATGGATCAATCAGCCAGGGTTCTTCCATTCTCCCAAAGAAAAACCTCACTCCCAATGGACCGGATACATCTGTGTCTGCTGCTAGTGCAAAAGTCTACCTACTCAATCTGTAAATGTCGCTGGGCTGGATATGGAGAAATGCTAGAAGATGAGATGTGTTGCATTATCCTCTAATTGTACCTACCATTCACTGACTTACATGGACAAGTGCCAAAAAAATTAAGGTGTTGGGACCTGAAGTGTGAGTGGAATGTGCCCACTAGGTTAGAAACAGGAAATACATCAAAAGTCAGTGGCTTGCAATTCGTAAATGCTTCTGTGATAACACAGAGCAGGGTTTGGATCTTTTGCTGCCAATGCGATTTCCTTGAGTTTCCTTTGCGAGCTTCGAGTTACGTGCAATATAAAGAGACTTTTATTCCCTTCATTGTACAACACTGGTGCACATGCAAAGCACAGATGCACATTAGACACTCCCCTGCACCGTAAAACTGTACATACAAACTTCTGCTTAAAAGACAGCAGAGGGCTGGCTTCCACGCAGCACAGCGTCTTCTTGCAGCTCCCTGTGTACGCAGAGTAACACAAATACTTACCTCTTCCAAGACAACATAGTTTCTTTCTTAATCCTCTCTGTGGGGGGTTCTAGACACCAATTACGACTGACCTCTTTCCTTCCAACTCCCTTCCCCCCTCCTTTCCTTCCCATGGCTCGATTCTGAAAGAAATTGACTTCAGAAGAAATTGCGGGTACTCAGCTCCTCTTGGAATCCGGTCCTTACCCAGTCCACCAGTAAATTTTTGCACATACGCTTAACTTTCTTCCTCGTTTCAATACTGTGAGGAGCATCTGGCTCCTAGAAAGGAGGAACGGAACCGTACCATTGCACAGGGGTCAAGAATAAGGTTAACTAACTGCTTTATTCAACAGCTGCAGAAACTCTTCCACCCCTTTATAGTAATGGAATATTCCCCCCACCCTCCTCCTCCTCCTCCTTGTGGAATGAAAGCCGAGCAAGAGCAAGCTGCTACTCTGAATAGCAAACTTTGGGAAAATTGCCTAAGCTACGGGGACACAGGCATGCATGTGCAAGATCCAAACCCTGTTGAAGATCTCATTTGGTAGGAGGCAAGACAACAGACAGTCCTTTACTAGGCGTTAAGGCTGTGCTTAAATGTTGTTTCTTCAATGCTGCAGCGTTTTGTAGCGCCTGCATTTGTATCGTCACAAACTTTAGCAGTTTCTGAAACCTTCCTCTACTAGGCAGAAAAAACTCACCCCTCTCAAAATGTAAGCAATCACAGCCCAGATGTGACAGAGCAACAATAGCTCTCAATCCCAGATCACCATAGATGGATCAGAGTCCTAGGTGAATCTTAAATACAACAAAACCCGGGACAGTGTGTCTGCATGATACAGTTCAGTGGTCTCCAAAGTGGAATCCATGCACCCCAATGGGTGTGTGAGATGACTCTTTGGGGTACAGGAAGAAAATACTGGAGCTCCAGTAGTACATTTATGTAATTCATAAATAAGTAAATGTACATGTGTTTTGGGTGTGCGCTGAAGTTTTTTACTAGTGGGGTACACAGTCAAAAATATTTGGAGGCCACTGACATGGGCAGCTCCAACTCACACAGGCAGGTGTTTGTTTTAGAGTTAGAGAATTTCACATAATAATGAGCTGCAAATACCCAGACATGCAAACAGATTTCCAAATATTTAAAGCAAAAGGAGAAGATGGAGTTATTAAAACAATGGTCGGAATAGCAAAGCGTAATCCTTTTCATAAATGCTCTCCTCATTGTGTCAAACGTGTTAGATCTTGAAGAGAAAAGAGTTGGAATGTGCAGGGCAGACCACACAAACCAGAGTTAAGAAAACCACCTATGAGAGGATTGTTGAAGTGAATAAAATGGAAGGGTGAGGCTGAGACAAGGGGAATAGAGTTTCAAGGGATAAAGAGAAAAAAAGAGGGTGAGGGAGGTGGGAGAGAGGCAAAGGCGGCAAGAGACAGAGAGTAACTATAAAAGACAAGGAAAGAAAAGGTTGTGAAGGGAACAGCAAGCAAAGGAAGGAGTAGGAAAGGTACTTTTTATACATGAGAGGACATGTTTAACAAGCAGGTTTGAAACAGAACTAATTTCAGTGGCTAAGATCTTCCAGATTTTTTTTTTTTTTCAAAGGTAGATGTATTACTTCAAAAGCCTAAACCAGCACATGTTCTTTTCCATATAAATCAGTTAATTGAAGCCATGGGTGCCATATATTCCAGCTTTGTTGACGAGTTTGGTGAAGCACGAAGATATATTCTCACTAAGAAAGCCTAGCATAGAAAGAGGAGAAGCTAACAGAAAAGTTGTAAGAGATAAATGAAGATAATTTATGAATGCTCAGAAGTGTAAAATCACTGAGGAGTAGCCCAAGATGGTATCTGAAAGATCAGACCCTTCAGCTTCAGTCTCTGCACTGGCTCTTGGTAATCATTAGTATACAGTGGTGCTCTTTTTTTGTTTATTTTTTAGTGTTCATCACAAATAATGAGATTAACTACAAGCAAGGAGGCTTCTTATGGGTTCCAGTTCTGCCTTGAAATAAGCAGCATATTTCTGCTTACGGAGACTTTTCTCTGCTTTGTTCTTTCTTTCACTTCTGTTTAGAACATTCTTTTCTGAGCTTTAATGGAAATAAATATAAATCAGAGAGAGGAAAAACCCCAATCTACATTAGCTGAATACACACCCACCTATATTTTAAATGACTATTGGTATTAAGTATATTTATTAATTGTTATGAAAATTCCCATCCTTAACTATGATATCAACCGGTCTGACAGTGTTTATATTATGCACTGCATTGTCCTGACGTACTGAAATTTTACTGAAGACAATGGTATTGTTCCTGTTTAAGTAAAGAGAGACTAAATGACAGCCTGGTCCTGCAAAGAAATACATTTTATTTTATTTATTTTTTCTTGGAAGCTTGCTTTGTCCATAAAGGATAAAGGATACCCTTGAAGAACCAAGATAAGGTCAGCATCCTAGCCCACATCTTTGAAATCCCCTCGAGCATCATCTGACCTCGCAGACAATCAGCTATAGCAAAACTGACTCCAGGGACATCTGAGTCAATAGACATGCAGCAAGCATGCTGTGAAAATATGGTTGCTTTGCAGAGTTTTACTGTAATTACTAATCAGCAATGTGGATGTTAGTGATTAGTCAAATCATGCAGTACCTGAAGCGTTTGAAGGGCATAAGAACAGTGTATAAGCACATTTGGGTTGTCCCAATTTGGCTCAGACACCCCATGTACATTAATTAATATTTGGCCTCATCATGCCATACTTCCCATCCTAGCCTCTCTCCTCCATGGGCACAGGTCAGATTTTCATGACAGTCTCAAAGGTGAGGAAACAGCTACATGTTCACTAGAGCTACAATGTCTATTAATTCTATAGTACTCTGCCTATATAATCCAACTGTTTTGACATACTTATCATACAAATTAACTGCTAGCATGCATGATACTGACACCCAGAAGGACAAGCAGTCATTTGTGCTATGGGCCAGGACTTGAGTAACATTGAAAAAGAAAGTACTTACCTGGTTTTACAATAAGTACATAATAAGTACGTGGCTGGTTTTACAATAAGTCTAGTTCCATGCTGGGACTGGGCACTTTGATTTAGTCAATTCTGTGTAGACCTGCAATCCAGCTGGGTAAGTTCAATACTGGTTGCTAGCTTTTTACCTGAATGCCAAGATCTAGTAAATAGATTTAAAGCTTGCTGGGACACTATGGGGTTTCTGAAGCTGCTAGAGAGGGAAAAATAAAATTCATGAGCCACATAACCATGGCTCAGGAACAGAAATGGACACTGGACATTTTTCAGGTTTTTCTCTTTGACTTGAAAGGAAGAGGAGATCAAATAAATTGCAGTTATCCCACTGTTTTGTTGCTTCAGTAAGTGGGTGGAAGTATTCCATGCTTAGAGTAGATTTGTGCTATGTTCAGGTGACTGTTGCTTGCCTGAAGAACGTCTCCAGAAAGCCATGTAAGATTCCAAAGAGCTGTTTCCTGTTGCATGCTTATGCTTAAGTGGAAAACATGGACCTGCAGCTATGTGGATGCAAAGGGAAGTTACATTTCCTTAGAGCAGTGAGATTTAAGAAAAAATGGCCCTGTTAAAAACATTCCATAACATATAGCTTACTCAGAAACCCAGAAGAAAAATAAGGATGGTAAGTTACTGGAGATGAAAGACAGAATAGTGAGGGTTAAACACTCAAAATACCGAAAGAGAATGAAGCTGAGCTTCTGTAACAGATTGTAAGGTACCAACTATCTACCTCCCAAAGTGGGCAGCTTGCTCCACCTTATGTCAAAGTATAGGGTCTGTGAGCCTGCTCAAGGGCTGGTAAGGTTGTAATAGAAAGGAATAATCATATACATGACTGCAGTTTCAGTTTAGCTGTTGCCTGAAAAGTAAGCAGGAAAGGAGAGATACAAATGTATTTCACGTTGGAGTAAAACTGTTTATTTTCTTTCTGCGACAAAAAGAATATGAGAAATGTTAAGACAATTAATTTTGTTTAGCGTGAAACACTTCGTTCCAGGAGCTCTTCAGAAAAGGAATGGCCTGATACATAAAGCTGCTGGTAGAAGTGGTGTTTCATGAACAGAACAAGTCTGTGTCCTGGCACTTCCTGGGCTCCAATCTGTAGCCTAGGTGCCAGTTTCTGCTTCAGGTGATGCTTAATTATTTGTAAGACAAGAAAACTTCTCAGTAGGAAACACAAATTTCTCCCTTCATTCATTCCATCCCCCATACACAAAGTAGCATATTCAGGAACCTTGTGGTGACATTGTTATTTGTAGAAAATTATTTAAAATCTAGGGAAAAAAAATAATCCACCCAAACTGTAAAATGAGAGCAGCTTCTGAGGCTGTGGCCCCACAGACATTTCAAACTCACAAGAATACAAGATTCTACTGAGCTGGACAGCCTTGCTCTTTCTTTGCTCTGCTCTGAGCTGTATGTCCTCGTTACCTTCCCTGTGCTAGCAGCAAAGATTTGTGCAGTGACCTGGATAAAGTAACTGATCTGTCTGAAAACTAAGGCAGTAAAAATTATATGTGAAATTTTGGAGTATATGGAAGAGACTTTGTAGAGCTGTATAAATGCTGCAGCTGGAAGATGGATGGGACAGCAGAGGATGTGAAAGATGGGGAGAGAGAGGCAAGACTGCCCTTTCTAGCAGCAACCCTGCTGATGTCCATTGAAGCGTACATATGCCAGTCCCAAGAGGATGCCTTTAATGCTCACCGTTCTGTAACAGGGACGGAGTTTCACTGCCCCTTGCTCTTAAAATCTGCAATTGAAACTGCTCTCTTCCTATAGAAATAAAAACTAAAAATAAAACCCTCCCTATGCATGAAACTAAGGGTAAATTTGAGAATGTCTCCAGAAAATTAGCAAAACAGCATTTTTTTCTGTAAATCTGCAAAACGCTGGAGGTGTGGGTGTGGAAAATCACCCAGGCTTAACCACAGTGGAGCAGGATAAAACTCCCACATATTAGGAAGCAGGTGAGTAAGCACCTGAATGATAATAGCAGCAATGAACACCTACTTCTGTTTGTCATGCTGGGGAATGAGCTGCTGTAATCATCTCAGATCTCTTGCTTTATCTTCCTGAATCACAAATGTATAGAATCACAGAATATATCGAGAAACATGGTGACAATAGATGATGGAATGGCTGCGGTACTTCAGGCTTTGCCTCAGTCTTTAACAGTAAGATCAGATCCTGTGAGCTGGAAGACAAGAACAGAGAAGAGAGGAAATGGTTCTCAACCTGCTGCACCACTTAGACACGCACAGGTCTAAGGAGTCACATAGATCTACCCAAGAGCCCTGAGAGGAGTAGCTTAAGTGCTCTCTAAGACACTTTCAATCAGCAGTCCTGGGCGATTGAGAAAGTCCGAGCTGATATTAGCTAATGTCGCTCCCATCTAGGGCCAGAAGGAAGATCCAGGGAACTTCAGACCTGTCAGCCTGACCTTGGTGCTGGGGAAGGTCAGGGAACAGTGACGCCACACGACACATACAGAACAAAGAGGTGATCGAGCCCAGCCGGACTGAGTTTATGAAAGCCAGGTTCCGTTCCGTTTGACTCCTCTTTGAAGAGAGTACTGAAGTCTAGCTCGCTGCAGTGCAACCCCGCACCAAGTGTGCAGCTTCGGAGGGCGGCTTGGCAAAACACAGTCCTGGCCAGGCCTCCGCCTTGTGCTCCTGTGATGGAACAGTGCCGCCCGGTGGACAGAAGTGGGATAGTTACCAGATCCGCCTGCTAGGCGACTGTGCTGGTTTGAGGCGGGCGGGGGCTGGGGCGGGGATGTCCCAAACCATCGCAGCAACATCCAGGCCTTCAGCTGCAGGAAGGTGCAGGCCGAATGCCGGACCCTGCGCTTGGGCCACAACCCTGTACAATACTACAGGTTTGGGACAGAGTGGCTGGAAACTACCCAGAAGAAAAAAACAAATCAGAACAAACCAAAGCAGGGATGCTGGTTTACAGCCATCTGAATGTGAGCCGGCAGTGTGACGAGGTGGCCAAGAAGGCCATAAGCATCCTAGCGTGCATCAGGTATAGTGTCACCAGCTGGAATCAACCACAATTTATATTGCAACCGCTGTCCTACATATTACAGAGGTTTTAAGCAGCTGGTTTGCTTGGTTGCAACATAGAATCATAGAACGGTAAGGTTGGAAGGCACCTCAAAGATCATCTAATTCCAACCGGCTGCCATAGGCAGGGACACCTCCCACTAGTACAGGTCACTCAAGGCCTCGTCCAACCTGGCAGCATGTTTCACATTGATGGATAACCTGCACTATCGTGTCCGTGGTTAAGTCCACCCCTCAGTCTCAAACCCATCTCTCTCTTCCTTGCTTACCTGAGGTATCATGGGCCCACTGAGATAAATAATTCACCCTTAACGTTGCAAGTCCAAGTCCTCCTGAGCCACATCAATCTTAGCAGCCTGCTGATTTTTTTATGTTCTTCAGTGGCTCAACTCCTGGGTACCTGGGCATCCACATACATACTTTCACCACCAAGTTCTCTACCCAGACAGCAGTATCTTGCTGAAATTCAGAAACCCAGTTGGCTTTACCTCTGTGCTGATAAATACTTGCCACCTTCAGTGAGTCAATTAGATGGCTTTCACCTGGGAAAACTTCCTCAATACACCTCTTCCCTCAGCATTTTACTCATTGTGTAGGACTCCACACAGCAGCCTTCCACCTTTGATGCTTTAGCACAATATGACAGGACCCATCAGGACATAAAGCTTCTCATTATCTGACAGTTCATTGTGTGATGGGTCCTCTTCAGTACCTCTTACCTCTTCACCTTGGGCAACTTCTGGAAAACTTTGCCCTCCAGCCAGTTTGTTTTTCCAAAATTTCTGGGTGGCTAGGGCTCCATATCCAAGTCTCTCATGCTGCTGGTGCAACCGGCTTACTCCATGTGGCATCAGTTGCTCGAGGAGAACTTTGTTTTGAACATCCATCCTAGCACTGGCAGTTGGAGTGCCAGGAGCAGCTGTGCTTCAGTATTAACCACTTCTGAGCCAGCTTCCACTCCTTCATATGCTGCCAATGTAGTTTGTTTTTATTTTTTTTCAGTTGGAGTGTAGTTGGCCTCAGATCCTTTGTATCCCCAAATCCAGAATCCTAGGGGCTGGCCTTGAGCAGTCCTGCCAGATATTCTGGGTAGAACCATTCTTCCTGCTGCAATGCAGAGCATACTTTTATCTTCCTGCCCTGCCCAGACTGGCCCAAGGGCTGCTGCATGCACAGTCCCTTATTTCATTTATTCAAAGGCTTGTTGCTGCCATTTAAAATTGTTCTTTCTGATGTCTTGGTAGAAGGGGCTCACAATCAACCTATAATCTGGGATATGCATCCTCCAGAAACCCACAATGCCCAAGAAAGCCTTGAGTTTTGTTTGCAAACAGGTTTTGTCGATTACCTCTTTGGCTCTCCAGCAGATGAAATCAGTTTATGGATGGTAATCATGGGGTTCGGATGCTGTGATGTTATCGCTGGTGCACCATTGTGGTAGTGATTGGCACCTGCTGTTCTTTAACACTTTAAAGTAGAAACCTGTTGTGCCTGTCTGCGCCAAACCCATTCAGCCCACCAGATGGTATCCTTTCACTGAAATAAGGATGTTTTCAGTAGCACAGATGTTAGGTGGTTTGATTTTGGCATTGATCTCTGGGGCCCCATTTCAAAAAATATAGATGGCAAATATGACTGCTGTGTATCCAAAATACTATGCTAGGGCAACAGTTAGTATTCTTAGCACAGGTTTTAAAAACCTGTGTTAGAGACAATGATATCGCTCTGAATATGGAGTTGGGTTTATAATTAGTACAGGTACTACTGGGGCAACTAAAGGAAAAAAGATGTTAGATGTTTGCTGAAGCAAACCAAGCCTCCCTTTTGATGTGTGTGAAAGCTACAACAAGCTCCAATATAAAGCTCTTTTTAAAAAAGAGCTCATACCTGCTGGTTCCTGGAGAGGGAAGAAAAACAAGGTCTGAGCCTATCTATGAAAGGAAAAAATCCAGCAGTCACCACACAGGGGGGGAAAAAAAGAAAAAAAAAGAAAAAAAAAAGAAACAAAGGAGGGGGAAAAAAGTTTTACTTGGTTACAGCAAACATTTTCTGCCTTACCCTGGAAATAAATTATCAAAAGGTAAATTAGAATGAACAAGAACAAATAAAAAGACAATTATCGTGTATGACAGTATGTTGTCTGATAGAAAAACTCCCACCTGAGTCAATTTCTGTGTGTTTTCAACAGATACACTTCAAACAAAGTGTATTGTGTTTCTTGCAGGAAGGGAGCTTGATTTTCAGCATCATTTTAGCTGCTACAGAGCTGCTATTGGTTTAAGAGGAGCATGTGAAATGAACTTATGTAAGTCCCTTGTAGGGGCATGCTCACTGACTCTTGAGGCAGAAATGAGGATGTGGACAGCTTGGTGTATGGCCATGTACTTCTTCGGAGCAAGTAAGGAATCAGTAGAGCCATGATGCCTAATTTGCTGCTGGGAGAATGTCATTTACTTATTTTACTGTGGTCTTGTTTTGCTTTGTCTTCTAGGAGCTCGAATCACACAAATCCCAAGTCTTGTGCTGAAAGAAGATGAGAAAGCTACTCTGACATGCAGTCAAAATTATGATCACAATGCTATGTACTGGTATCTGCAGCAGCCAGGGAAGGGGCTGCAATTAGTCTATTATTCCATTGGTGAAAAGCAAGAAACACAGGGTGACACTCACATTGGATACAAAGCTCAAAGGTTAAGCCTCTCAGAATTCTATTTGGATATTTTATCTGTGAAGAAGAACCATTCAGCTGTCTATTTCTGTGCAAGTAGTAAAGACACAACACTTCAAAGTCACTTGCTTTCTTTACATAAACTCTCCTTTCCAGCACCTTCCCTCAGAAGGGAGCTGCTCTCAACACAGGAAAGTGGTTCGTTGGCCAATAGCCTGTTTAGAAACCAGGTGTTGCTGAAGGGTTGGAGTGGCAGAACAGGTCTTTGCAGTGTGGGTTAATTGCTGAGCTCCTTTTCTGATCAGCCATTTACCTTCAATCTTGTCAGAACAATCAGTAAGAATTGTAAACAGTAAGAATTGCAAACAATCGTAAGAATTGCAGTCAATGAGAATTGCAAACAATCAATAACCATTGCAAACCAAAGGTAGAAGACATAAATAAAATGGAAACTGCAATCTACACAGTCAAAAATTGTAAACCAAATGAATAAATAAAATGGAAACTGTAATCTACACAGTGAAAAATTGTAAATCAAATTAATAAATTAGATGGAAACTACAATCTACACCAAAAAAAAAAAAATTGTAAACCAAATGTAGAAGACGTAAAGTGAATAAAATAGAAACTGCAATCTACACAGTCAAAAATTGTAAACCAAATGAATAAATAAAATGGAAACTGTAATCTACACAGTGAAAAATTGTAAATCAAATTAATAAATTAGATGGAAACTACAATCTACACCAAAAAAAAAAAAATTGTAAACCAAATGTAGAAGACGTAAAGTGAATAAAATAGAAACTGCAATCTACACAGTCAAAAATTGTAAACCAAATGAATAAATAAAATGGAAACTGTAATCTACACAGTCAAAAATAGTAAATCAAATGAATAAATTAGATGGAAACTGTAATCTACACCAAAAAAAAAAAAAAATAAAAACCAAATGTAAAGATGTAAAGTGAATAAAATAGAAATTGCAATCCACACAGTCAAAAATTGTCCCCTAAGCCATTTTCTTAGGACACAGAACAGTTACTTGAAATACTCATCTACGTCTAAAGTGACTTTTTAGATAGTGACTTCTATGGGCATCCTCATTTCTCTCTGAGTGTTGTCAAGCACTTAAACCCACAATACTTTCCATTGTGCTTGGAAAGATTAGCCTAATCACAATAGACCTGTAGAACTAAGCTTGTCAACAGTAGGAGAAGTGGCCTTAAAAAAACCAAACCCATAATAAATCTAAGAATAGCAGCTAAGCTCAATGTGCCACAGATTGGAGTAAAATGACCAAAAAAAGCAGGCATTACCATGGTAATGTCCCAAAAAGTTACATGTGTGTGGAAGATTGGAAAAGGAAAAGGAGATAGTAAAAAGTAGCATACAGCTTAGAATGAATCCACCTTCAAGAAAAATAACATGTTGGTTTACATTTATTTAGAAATTGTTCTGACTGTGCAGTTTATTTCTGGCTCCATGGTGAAGTACATGACACTCTATGTTACATCTATCTCTATATGCCTCATACTTACACCTCTCTCACAGTTTAAAAAGCAGGAATACAGTCTAGATTAACCTGGTTTATTCTTTCTCTCTCTAGATGAGGTCCAAAATTGTTGTTCTGGTTTGGGTTGGTTTTGGTTTTTTGGGGGTTTTTTTGTGCTGCTAGGCAACTGGGAGTAATGTTTCTCATTCGATGTCTTGGAGTTGTCTCTGAGAGATGTCAAGGATGGCTCGTTACATGATTCAACTGCCTAGATAGAGTTGAAGTCTTTAAGTGGCACAGTGGGAGCCAGTGGGGACAATCTGCAGCAAGATAAACTCTGATGGGACATAACAAAAAAATGCTTCCTCTTGAGGGTGTATCAACACTGGAAGAGATTTCTAAGAGAACTTGTCAAATCTCTGTCTCTGAAGATATTCAGAAACCACCTGGACAAAGCTCTGAGCTCCATGATCTAGCTTTGAAATTGGCTCGTGGTTTGAACAGCAATTGGGAGTGAAAGACCTCCAGAAATGCCCTCCCATTGAGATTTTCCTACAGGTATACGATTTTCGTCATCGTGCTTAGCTGTTTCGACACGCTTAGAAAAAATGTGGGGCTTAGTTGTTGTTTTTAATTTGTAAAAGCAGGTCAGCAACTCCCCAAACCCCACAAGTCTTCTGGGTTTTATGTGTTACACAACAGAAACAGCAGCTGCAGATGCAAAACCCATCTGCAGACTTCAGTAACAAGAAGATTGTGTGATAGCATGAGTTGAACCCACCCCCCACCACCACCCTCCCCCCTTATAAGTCCTGTATGCAGTACTATTGCTGTTCAGCTGTAGTATGGTTAACAGAGAGCTGCATCCTGTGCCTCATCCTGAGAAGCTGGGGGGTGTTGTGGTAAGAGGCTGATGGGTTATCAAAATGGGGTTTCATGTAAATGTCAAACCGCATCCTGTTTTGCAAGAAGCCAACTGCTGTTCCCTTAAAGAGATATGTTCAAACACATCATCTTGGTGTATTGGACAAGATTCTTTCTGGGTTTCCTTTGCTTTATTTCAAGCATACTTTGTAAACAACATTTCCTTAATAATAACCATCAGCTTGATCCCTCCTCTGAGCTGCAGTGGCTCTGTGTAAGCACAGATAAAATGATTGCTAGAATCTTGAAGATAGAAGTCTGAATGGCTAAGATTGCTACTCTGTGCTGGTTGAGTTTGTGTCAAAGTGAAGGCAAGTCAAATTTTCATCTCTCAGTGAGAAAACAAATTTAAAGACTTGATGCAAATTCTTGAGGGTCATTATTTAATTGAGGATATCAGAATTGTCCCTTTAGTTTGTGCCTTAGAAATTTGAGGCCTGTAAAGGCAGCTTTTTAAAAGAAGCCTCTAAGAAAAATTGTTCGCATTTTTGTTTGAAGCAGCCATGAGACTACATAAGTTGTAGTTGTAGTCATAATAGGAACACCAAAGAAATCTTTCTGTTCAGTACAGAGCAGGAAAATTACTCCAATATATGGGGTTATACCCATCTGTCCTCTACCACTAAGAAAAAGTTGGGTTTTTTCCTGATAATGAAGTGAAAAAGAGATGCCAGATTGCCTTCAAACCTGTCATCAGATCCTTTTCAAATAAACAAATGCATGAACCATCAGGGGACCTTTATTCACCAAATTTTTTCTTTGCTACCATAGAAAGCTGATCTTGAATAAGAGCACACTGAGAATAGAAGCAGCTATGATGCCCTTCCTGAAAGGCTGCCACTTCTCATCTAGCTAGTGTTCTGTTACCTTCTCTAGTGCCCTTGAATCCTGTATCTATTTTGGCTAGGAATCAGCCTGGTTTTTATTAGCAAGAATGTGGAAGTTTGCTTAGATGACAGATACCAGAAAGGGAAGACTCTTCTCACCAGTCACACAGGCAAATATAATTTCCCCTTCCTGATTTTGCTGTACTTAGGGACTGCAAGAATGTTAGAATAGCTGTGCTGGTTCACAGTGAAAGGTTCTGCCATACTAACAAAATATGAGGAGTGAATGCCAAGCCAAAGCTGAGACTAATGAAGGCATGTAGTGCTTATGTCCCTAAAATACTCTTTTATCTCCAATGCTTTTAAGTCCAGGGCTCACAGAAATATTGAAGGATCTTTTAGTTTTGTCGTATTTTTCTAATCTTGCAGTGAATCCAGATAGACATGGTGATAAAGGCTTCTTTTCCTCCTTTCCATTGGTATATATTGACTTAATTACCCTGAGCTGCCTTTTTTCAAGATGATGAGTAATTTAAACCCTGTTTCCTAAGTCGACCTGTAGCAAGCTTTGTTGGTCATGTCCCTGGTCAAGACCTGGGTTTCAGACCCAAACTCCTGCCTAAAGAATCATAGAATGGTAGGATTGGAAGGGACCTCAAAGATCATCTAGTTCCCACCCCCTGCCATAGGCAAGGACATCTCCCACTAGTACAGGTTACTCAAGGCCTCATCCAACCTGGCCTTGAACACCTCCAGGGAGGGAGCAGCCACAGCCTACCTGGCCAGCCTGTTCCAGTGCCTCACCACCCTCACTGCAAAGAACTTCCTCCTATCATCCAGTCTAAATCTTCCCTCTGCCAGTTTAAACCCATTGCCCTTTGTCCTGTCATTGCAAGACCTTGTCAATAGTCCCTCCTCAGCCTTCCTATAGGCCCCCTTCAGATACTGGAAGGCAATGTACGTAGCACAGTACTACAGAGACTGTCTCAAAGTACACCCCTGGCCATAACAAAAATGAAATGTGAACATCCCCTGTAAAAACTGCAGGAAGGAAACCCATGCTGCCTGGGCCTGATCACCTATTTGCCCTGCTCATGCTGGATAATGGCACTCAATATAATCTGCTCCATGCCCTTCCCCAGCACCAAGTGACTGACAGCTCTGTAGTTCCCTGGGTCCTCCCCGCACCTTTACTTCAACACCTGAGAACTCTCACACTTGTGATTACTGTGCACAAGGCAGCCCCCAACCATTACATCACACATAAGCTCTTCTCTGTTCACAAGCAGCCCACCCAGGAGGACACCTTCTCTAGCTGGCTCCCTCACCAGCTGTGCCAGGAAGTTCTCTACCACACACTAGGAACCTCCAGGACTGCTTCCTCTCTGCTGTATTGTATTTCCAGCAGACATTGGGAGAGCTGAAGTGCCCCATGAGAACGGAGCCCTCTTTATCCTATTTGAATGGTCCATAAGAGACTCCCACTGGGATGTCTGCCTTCTTATCCATAAACACTGAACTCTCTCATCACCATCATTAACTTCAAGGTTATCAAAATGTTCCCTGACACACAAGGCCATGCCATTACCTCTTGTTCCTTGCCTATCCTTTTTGAAGAGTTTGTAACCATTGACTGTGACATTCCAGTGACATGAGACCATCCCTCCACTTTTCTGTGTTGGCCACTGTGGTGACAGAACTTTCCTAACACACAATGAATTCCAGCTCCTCCTGTTTGTCTCCCATGCTGCATGTGTTAGTGTAGATGCACTTCAGTTGGTCTAATGGTCCTAGCACCTTTCTGCAGGGAGAAGTCCCTGTTCCTACCTGGTTGTTCTCAGCTTCTCCCGTGGTTACTAACCTATCCAGAACTCACGAGTCTTTGCTGCCACCTGGGTCTCCATTCTCTACTTCCACTGCCAAACTGGCAGACCTCACTAGCCCATCATCTTTCCAATATTGGTATGCTGTCCTGGTTCATTCCTAGGAAGCCTGGTTTTGTGCTCTTCCCCCTTCCAATGTAGTTTGAAATCTTTTGATGAGCCTTGCTAGCTCATGCGCTGAGATCCTTTTCCCTCTTTGAGACAGGCATATCCTGTCTGTTGCCAGCACACCTGGTGACTTGCAAACCAAATCATGATTAAAGAACCCAAGGTTCTGCAGGAGACACCAGGCATGGAACCAAGCATTGATCTCAAAGCTCTTACTGTTTATTCCCTCACTACAGCCTGCAGCTGGGGGGATAGATGAGAAAAGTGCTCCTGATCCCTTAACCAGTCACCTAAAGCCCTGAAGTCTCTCTTCATTGCCTCTCTTCATAGTCCTTTAATGTGTATAATGTGAGTTCCTCATGATACTACACAGCACTGGAGGTTGTGTTGTAAGACATTATTGTTAGGAGAGAACAAATGAAAAAAATAACAACTCACGTTTCTTGAATGGAAAAGAAACTAAAACTTTATTCCTAGTTCAAGAAGCTAGATTCTCAGCCTCTGAGTAGTAAGAAGGTGCTTGGTTTAATGAGATGACACTCTATGATACATGATACAATATGACATATGTTGTGATTTGTCATGAAATGATATATTATGATATTATATGGAATTAGAGGGAAAACCCAGTAGTGACTGCAATAAAATGGAAAAAATAGTAGGGGAGGGAGGGAGCAGAGAATCACCAAGAAATAATATTCAGAAGTTCTTAGACAGAAGCATAGATCCTTTGCTATGGAAAAGTAGAAATTTGCTGTGTTCCTGATGGTGTCATGAGGAGGCTTCTTCATTTATTCTCTTTATACTTTCTGCCAAACTAATGGAAAATAAAACAGAATAAACAAATAAAAACAAAACCAATAACAACAACAAGAAGAGACCCAAAACATAAAGGAAATTAATACATCAATATACAAGGGAACTCAAAAGAAAGGTACAAAGACTGTAGTAACAGACTGGGGCAATGGTTATAAATTCATAGAAGGTAGCTTTAGATTAGAGGTAAGAAGTGGCCTATGAGGAGCCAGTGAAAGATATCCCTGCTCATGGCAGAGGGGTTGCACCTATGTGATTCTGATGCAGTAAAGAACAAACCTGCTCCCTGTAGTATTCTTGAAAAAGGGCATAAAAAGGTAATTGAGATTGTGTTCATATTCATCCTGAATGCTTTCAAATACATCTCCCAGCCCTGCTTTTGAAGGAACAAGTGCTCTACTACTCTGGCTGGGAGGAGAATACTTCAACCATTTCTGAAACTTATTGATAGAAAATGTTCCTGCTAATTAGTTAAACTTCTCCCATTTCATAGAATCAACCAGGTTGGAAGAGCCCTCCAAGCTCATCCAGCCCAACCTACCACCCAGCCCAACCTACCACCCAGCCCTAGACAATCAACCAGACCATGGCACTAAGTGCCCCATCCAGGCTTGTCTTCAACACCTCCAGGGATGGCGACTCCATCACCTCCCTGGGCAGCCCATTCCAATGCCAATCACTCTCTCTGGCAAGAACTTCCTCCTAACATCCAGCCTAGACCTCCCCTGGCACAGCTTGAGACTGTGTCCCCTCATTCTGTTACTGGTTGCCTGGGAGAAGA
>VWZE01011075.1:36035-46772 GCA_013396675.1 Eubucco bourcierii
TCTCCAGCCACTCTGTCCCTAGCCTGTAGCACTGCTTGGGGTTGTTGTGGCCAAAGTGTAGAACGCTGCCCTTAGCCTTGTTAAATCTCATCCCATTGGCCTCTGCCCACCCATCCAGCCTGCCCAGGTCCCTCTGCAGAGCCCTCCTACCCTCCAACAGATCCACACCTGCTCCTAACTTGGTGTCATCTGCAAACTCACTGATGCTGGACTCAATCCTCTCATTCAGCTCGCCATAAAGATACTGAACAGGACTGGGCCCAGCACTGGTCCCTGGGGGACACCACTGGTGACAGCTGCCAACTGGATGTGGCACCATTCACCACCACTCTCTGGGTCCAGCCCTCCAGACAGTTCTTGAGTTCAGAGTGAGTCTGTCCAAGACAGGAGCTACCAGCTTTACCAGAAGCTTGTTGTGGCAGATGGTGTCAAAGGCTTTGCTGAAGTCCATGTAGGCTACATCCACAGCCTGTCCTGCCCTCACCAGCAGGGCAACCTGATCACAAAATTTGTTCAGGTTCATCCAACCTATCTCCTCAGAAATTCAACTTACTGCTTTCACTTCAGGCATGAGTTCCTTTCCAAGGCTTACAGCAATGTGTGATATATCTGATATTTCCCTTTACTTCCTAGAGGACCTGTCCTTTCATCTTCTTCTGCATATTTAAAGAACATTTTGAGAAAGAATTTCTCTGATAGGTAGCACTGTTTGGATTTGAAATCTGGACAAACAATAACAGCAAGCTAATCACTTGTGATTGTTCAAACAAGGCTGGAGAGCAGCCCCACAGCTGAGAATAGGCTCGGTCTGTATCCACTGACCCCAGTACTAGTTAAGTAAGCTTAGGGTTCAAGTAGCACACTAACCTACCTTGACTGTCCACAGCAGAGTACTCAACAGAACGGCATAGAGCAAGGCTTTGCCGCAGAGCAGGAGGTAAGTCAGCTTCAGAGAATTTCCATACCGCAAGTAGGACTCTGCAAATCAAACATTTGTGTAGTGAAGTATCCTCATCACAAAAGATTACATCAAAAGTAGCTTTAATCAAATAAGAACCCTTGAAATCTTTAGCTAAGGAACACAAAGGAACTAGAACCAAATGGATGGCTCTGTGGACACAAAACAGCAGGGCTTGGGACAAGACATTGTGATTCGAAGAACCAAAAGAGAAAGCAAGTCTGGAAAAGACACAGACTGCCTTTATGCTAAAAAAAAAAAAAAATCCCTCTGTGTCCTGATTGAAATATTTAACCATTGTGTTGCCATATCTACTGAAAAAATAGTCTGTTGTGTGAATGACTGAAATGTTTAACCATTGTGTTGCCATACCTATTGAAAAAATAGTCTGTTGTGTGAATGACTGAAATGTTTAACCATTGTGTTGCCATACCTACTGAAAAACTAGGCTGTTGTGTGAATGATTGAAATGTTTAACCATTGTGTTGCCATACCTACTGAAAAACTAGGCTGTTGTGTGAATGATTGAAATGTTTAACCATTGTGTTGCCATACCTACTGAAAAACTAGGCTGTTGTGTGAATTCCCCCCTAGGAATTCGAATTAAACTTTCAAATTAACTTAACTTAAAATGAAATTAAATTTTATGCATTTGCTATTGAGAGTGCTGCTGATGTATCAGAGAAGCTTTACAGAGCCCAGAATAATATGGATCTAGAACTTTGATTCTCGTAGATTTTTCATTCTGAAGGAATTGAGACACTAGCCTTAAGATTCTTGAAGCATTAAACTGGTTGGTGATAAACAAGAATATGTAAATATGAATACAAGGAGGGAAGAAACCTGATTTTTAATCTAGATATCATCACGGTTCAGAGGGGAATGTGACTTATGATGAGAAATACCTGAATTTGTTACTGAGCAATCATCAGAATTCTGGATTCTGAACCTTGATGTTACAAACACTAAGTATGTTTGTTTTCTTTCATGGCTGAGCAAGCAGCTTCCCAACAGAAGGCAGCATTAAGCACTGGGAGAGGTGATAAAAAAGAGCAAATTACATTCTACAGGAAGATATTCCACAATTTCTTTTGTTATTTCAAAAGGGAATTGTAAAGAAGAGGTCGAAACCCAAAACATAGCTACATGCAGCATGCACTTAAAATGCTCTCAAAGTTTGTTGTGTTGGTTTTTTTTTCTTAAACCTAACATACAAATTACTTAGATGAGGAAGTGGAAGTTATTATTGTAATAGAGATTTAATAGACCTTGCATTTGGTATCACTAAAAATGGAAATAAAATACATACAGATATTTGCCTGTGGGCAGACACACATACCTTCCGTGAGTGCACAGCCTGAAAGACAAGAATGAGACAAAAGTCACTTTTGTATTCGATGCAAACAGAACACAAATTATGGAAGTTTTGTTCTCTATGCAGTGCCTGATTCATTTTACTATACTACATCTTTTATTATGCTGTATATTTTGGGATTTCTCAGTGAAAATCTGAGGAAACCTTTCCAAAACTGCAGATATATAACGATAATGGAGAAAATGGAGCCCTATGAGGAGAGGCTGAGGGAGCTGGGGGTGTGCAGCCTGCACAAGAGGAGGCTCAGGGCAGACCTCATTGCTGTCTACAACTACATGAAAGAAGTTTGTAGCCAGGTGGGGTTGGTCTCTTCTCCTAGGCAGCCAGCAACAGAACAAGGGGATACAGTCTCAAGCTGTGCCAGGGGAGGTCTAGGCTGGATGTTAGGAGGAAGTTCTTGGCTGCCCAGGGAGGTGGTGGAGTTGCCATCCCTGGAGGTGTTGAAGACAAGCCTGGATGGGGCACTTAGTGCCATGGTCTGGTTGATTGTCTAGGGCTGGGTGGTAGGTTGGGCTGGATGAGCTTGGAGGTCTCTTCCAACCTGGTTGATTCTATGATTCTGTGACTCTATGACTCTACAATTCTATGACTCTGTGATATAAAGGTTCAGGGACATGAAGAGATGTACAGAAATACCTTCATATTTACATATATGTTTGTGTCACAGGCACTACCCATATAGAAGTTGGAGGGAGATGTTTCACTTTGTAACCTGCACCCTCTTGATCTGTGATTTTTAGTTTGTAAAGCTTGGTGATAGACAATTTTTACTTACCAACATCACCGTAGATATATTTGTGTACTGATGCCAACGTTCCATTCTGAAAAAATTTGGCAGCACACTCAAAATTGTTCAGAGGGTTGAACCACTCATAGGCTGAGATCCTCAGTCGGCTGGTCAATGAGTAGGTACTTCCATCCTGTGTGGAAAACTCATCTGTGCCCACCCCTTCTGTCCTTTCAGCACCGTTCACTTTCCAGACCAAATTCACGTAATCAGGGTAGAATCCAGAGGCCAGGCATACCAGTGTGGCCTTCCTCTTCTCTTGGATTTCTTGCTTTGATGGGGAAAATATGGCCACAGCTGGAGGTATGATCTTGTCATTTTTCCCTGAAACAGAAAGCAATGTGGCCCAGAGCCTCCATTATTGTCTTCAGCTAGAAAACTTTTGGAATTGTTCTGTACTTGTGCTGTGTGACTCCTGATACATCTGTCCTTTTAACAATGTCTTGGAGGCAATTGTTATCTATTAGATATGTAGGCATCAGGAAACTGAAAGCATTTGTCTGCACTCATTAGGCAGATACATAAAAATGTCTAGCTGCAGAAATCCAAGAGTAAAGTTCTACTATTGTCTCTGTCAGAAGAATAGGAAAGCTGAAAAGAAGCTGAACAGACAACTAGGCAGCAAAGTATCCAACAGTGCTATGGGGCCTGCATTTGTAATATTGTAGTAAGAAATAAGAGTCTGTTGTATAAGGCCTAAGTATCTTCCACAGGCTGCATTACATTCCTGGAAATGTAGTAAGACATGATGGTCATTGGAGTGTTCAGAATTATACCTCTTTGTGATAACCTCTCTTGGACTCCCACCCCTGCCATCTAAGAGGTGGCTTGAAAGGAAAGAGCTAATCTTTCTCACTGTCTGAAGTGAGGAGCACTTCAGGTAGGTAACCTCTACCTAGGACAAGTTTTGCCTTAAGTCTTAAGCTGCTCAACAACTTGTTCAAAATTATAAACCATCTTTTTATGTTATTTATTATTTAGGTTATCCTAATTGTGAGAAGTCCTCATCCTGGATTAGACATCTTCCCAAAAGAGTGCAAGATTCTGTACGTTCACAAACCAAAAGCTCTCCCCTATCCTCAAGTGTTTAACATCTACATGTAAGACTAAAGACAATATACTTCTACAGTCAAAAGGATATACAAGACAGCATTGAGATGTTAACTCAGAAGCTAGGCAGTGACCCTCAAAGCCATTTTTTTTTTGCTTGTTTTGGATTGTGTCTTTTTGGGTGTTTTTTTCTTCCATAGAATTAATTAGTGTGTCTTTTTTCCTCATCTCTCATGGTAAACCCACCAGGTCTGCAGAGTGCAATAGAAACAGAAATGCAGTAGAAATATGGAGCAAAAAGGACTTTTCCTTTTTTTTCTTTTCTTTTAAATTTTTTTTCTTTTTTAAAACTTTTTTCTTTTTGAATGTTTTTTTCTTTTTAATTTTAAAAAATTTTCTTTTTTCTTGTTTTATGTTTCTTTTTTCTTTTTTTCTTTTCCCTCTCTGTGTGTGTGAAGACGCTGGTAGATGTTCCTTCCTTTCTAGAGTGGAAGGAGTTGGCAGAAACCTGTATCTTGCAAAGATACTAACCTGTAAGCCCTTGGTGTTTGCTTTCAGCTGTTATCTTTAATCATGACAGTGCTTACTCTACAAAGACCACTTGGGGTGCCTCTATGAAACTGGGTGAGCTTGCACAGACTTCAGAAGAGGTAACTAGATAGTAACAGGGATAACTCTGCAGAAGGTTTGGCACTGCTCTGCTTTTCTTCCCACGGATATGAGGAGAGGTTGATCACTCTTACTGCTCTCTACAAGTACTTGGCTTTATGAATTTTTTACCTCTCTTTGAAGTTTCTCTGACATAAACTCAATTTGCTAATGAGTAAAGACACAGAAACAGGGAGGACACAAAAGAAAGCTAAGAGAGATTTATAAGACTAAAATATATATAAACATACCAAAAAGGGAAGAGGCAGATAGAAAGAACAATAAAACGACTGGAAAGACAAAGAAAAACTGGGAATAAACCTACTCGAAATAGAATAAGGAGACTGGTACCAACAAGAGCAGAGACAATCAGAAAAATATCAACACCCCATTCTGTTCTGACCTGCCATGGTGTTCATGGCAGACACTGGCACAAACTCACTCATTCCCTGTCACACAATCTTCACCCACCTAAGAGAAAATGTATCACAATTATTCCATTCCAATTATGACAAGGTCAGTTTCATGATTTCTTGTTACCTTTCACTCCTACCCTTATTTTAAAATCAAACTTAGTAATTTGAATGTGATTGATGTTAAATCCTTTCCTGGGAGGGGAGAAAGCAGAGAAAGCAAATGGGTAAAAAGAGAAAGCATAAAGGAGAAAAATGGATGGAGAGAAAAAGAATAGAGTCTTTTTTTGATAGTTAGATGTCGTGAAAAGGACTGCAGGGGAAGCCAGTTTACCAAAACAACTTGAAGCAGCCTGCTCAACATCTACGGACCTGAGAGCAAAGTCCCCGCAAAACTATTCATCCCCTGCCTGATTCATCAGACACAACACTCCAGAGTCTACCTCTGAGATGTCCTTTTGATTGTTGTGCAGATGAACTGCAAAAATAAGGAATAAATTTTATGATCTTTCATTCTCAACCTCTACGATGTTTTCTTTGCCGATATGAGGAAACAGAATGATTTCTTCCTTTCTCCCTTCGTGAAGTTCTCAGTAAAGGACAAAGGCAGCAGGCACACAATTCACACCTGCAAATCCTGCGCTTCCATGTCAGCATGTCTCATTTTACTAAGCAACCAAAAAAGCACTGATCCTGCATGAAAAATTATCATTATGCGGCTACTAAGAATGCTCTTGCCCCTAAACCAGTCTCACACATATCATATATCACAAAGATAGGAACTCTGTCTTACCGATGACTACGAGTTTTGTCCCACTGCCGAAGTTCAGTCTTTCATAATTCACACTGCTTTGCAGCTGCAGGAAAACCTCTCCTCTACTCTCAGTCCTCTAAGCCAAACCTGCTGACTAACCCTCCCCTCATTACAGTACCAGCAAAAGAAGAAACACAACATACATTAATTTGTGATCCCCTAAAACCCAGTGAAAAATCTGTAGGAGAACACCACCACATCTGTGTGTCTGAGCAGGTGAGATCAGTCTCAGAAATACCTCTTTTGCTTCAGGCTTAGGTGAAGTGGTTCTTGGAGCTTTCACCACTCCTTTAGAGTGCATTTATCTATTTATCTAGGAGCACTATTAAAATAAATTTCCCCTATGCAGACAGACAAATTTTATCTGCTTATTTTCAACTAGACAGCCTCATTTCCTTCGTTTCCTCCATTACTTTCAAAATAATGAGTATTCTTCTCTTGTAAAACAAATGTCTTTTGTGGGATTTTTTTGTTTTGTTTTGGGTTTGGTTTGGGTTTTTTGTGGGGTTTTTTTGTGGGTTTGTTGTTTGTTTTTTGTTTGTTTGGGTTTTTTGGTTTTGTTTTCTTTTTAATAGTTTGTTATACACAGCATCCTAGACCACTGCCCCCATGGCAGCAGTTCCTAAACATCTCTCCCTTTCTCCTTCCCTGGAATGAAGTTTCTGCTTTTATTCTGTCTGTTCTCTTAGATATGATTATTAAAGTTATCTGTATAACTTACTTATGGTCAGTGAGGGACCAGCATATTGATTTTCACCAGCTCAGGTACCTCAGATTCACACTGGATTTCAAAAAACATGCTGATTATTGAATATTTTTTTTTTTAATAAGGAATAAATTTTATCACTTGTAATAATTTTACTCTGCAGTGGAACAGTGTGGTACAAAAGCCTGAGGTATCAATTCTTCCAGAAGCAATACAATGGGAAGAGGAGACCACTATAATTTAGCAAAGTCTTAGGAGCAGTCTTGTGTTCTCCTGGCAGTAGAGACAAATGACTTTTTTTTTTTTTCTTATAAGAACAAGGATCAAGAACATTTTTTTTTCCCTGTAAGAACAAGCAACTAAACAGCTGCAAAGAGCTGTTAGTATTGCTTGTGATAAAATTGAGTGGCTTCTCTTCCCCAGTTATCTGAGATAATACATACCTGTGTGCCTTGAAAAGATCCAAGGTAATTTGTTTTCTAGACCTGTCCAAAGTGTAAATGTAACTCAGCTCTTTCCAGACAGCCTTTCACTGGCTCATTCTAGTCACTTGTGTCCCCAGGAGAACTAGTACAGCAGAGAATAGTTCTGCTTTGGGAAAATAGTGACTTTTGTAGATGTCAGTTTACTAAGGGAATGTACTTACGACATGTACATGCTTTTAAAGTCATTCCTCATCCTAATTCTTTCTATGGACAACTTTTTATTCACTAAAAATACATTCATTTTGCTCTCCAAAATGAAATGTGTGCCTCTACCTAAGGGATTAAACTCAGTTTATCCTCCAAAATAGACTGGGTTACTAGCACTGCAGGAAAATACCAGTTTAATAAAGAAAGAGAGAATAAACTTTAAATGAAGTTCTCTAAAGAGGAAGCCTGGGATTTGAAGTAATCTCTAAAAGGAAAACAAACAGACAAGAAAATCTTACCTATTACTGTAAGTTTGGTGCCACTGCCAAAAACGATGTTGTTCACGGTGGCAAAGTGGTGTATCATAAGCTAAGCAAAGGGATGCACTGCAGTTAACTTTGGCGAGCAGAAGCTTAATCAGCGTCCACTGTATCTGGAATCCAAATGATCCCTCAGTTTCTCTCTGAAGGTCTTTGGTGGAAAACCAGCTTGAAATCTCATTGTATAATCTGTGGCATTTATAAATGTGTTTCCCAGGGGTTTTTGGATACTTATTTTTATTGTCGACATTTCACCTCCAGCTGTTTTACAATTTTCCTCTGCCATCCAAGTTTTCTCATTAAGTGCAATTCTACTCTGAAAATGTGAAAAACATTTAGATGCTCCCAAGGCAGTAGAGGCTGTTATTGTCTAGAAATAAAATTTCCCTACAAATAGAAAGTCAGTCTTGTACTGTAAGCATTGTGAAGACTTTCCTTCTGTAAGCCGTGGAGCTAACAATCAAATACTATTTGCTTTGTGATTGTCATAGTCACATGTTTTTCATACAAGGTAATTTGTGGCACTGAACTAAACCAAATCCATTTCACAGAATCACAGAGTTACCTAGACTGGAAAACACCTTTAAGATAATTTAGTCCAATTATTAACCTACCACTGACAAGCCCTTGCTTAAACCGTATCACTAAGCACAACATCTACATGACTCTTGAATATCTCCAGAGATGGTGACTCCACCACCTCCCCAGGCAAGCCATTCCAATGCCCGATAACCCTTTTGATGAAGAAATTCTTCCTAACATCCAGCCTAAACTTCCCTTGGTGCAACTTGAGATCATTTCCTCTAGTATAACTTGTTGCTTGGTTGAGCACACAGACCCCTGCCTCTCTACAATCTTCTTTCAGGTGGTTGTGGAGAACAACCAAGCCTCCCCTGAGCCTTCTTTTCTCCAGGCTACACAATCCCAGCTCTTTCAGCTGCTCCTCTTAACACCTGTTATCTAGATCCTTCACCATCTTCGTTGCCCTCCTTTGGATGTGCCCCAGCACCTCAACATCCTTCTTGTAGTCAGGGCCCCAAAACTGAGCACAATATTCAAGATGCAGCCTCACCATCACTGAGTACAGCTCATCACATCTCTAATGCTGCTGGTCACACCACTCCTGATATGGGCCAGGATGTCTCTGGCCCTCTTGGTCACCTGGGCACGCTCCTGGCTCACGTTTAGCCAGCTATCAGCCAGCACCCTCAGGTCCTTCTCTACTGAGCAGCTTTTCAGCCACTGCTCTCCAAGCCTGTAGTGGTGACAAGGGTGGTTGTGGCCAAAGTGCAGAACTCAGCATTTGGCCTTACTCAAACTCATACAACTGTTCGTAGCTCTAGTTGTCCTGTGTGTGCTTCATGATGGTACCCAGGATGGTCCACTCCATGACCTGCCCTAGCACCAAAGTTGAACTGCCTATAGTCATCTTTCTGGCCCTTCTTGTAGATGGGTCTCACATTGGCCAGCTTCCTATCTGCTGGGTCCTCCTCTGTCAGCCATGACTGCTGATGAAATATTGAATGAGGCTTGCTGAGCGCTTCTGCCAACTTACTCAAAATCCATCCGATCCTGTAGACTTGTATACATTGACATGATGCAGCAGGTTGCCAACCAACTCTCCCTGAATTGTGGCTTTGTTTTTCTTTCAATGGCAGGTGAAATATATTGAGTAGTCTTTCAGGACCCCATTCAATGTTTTGGATAAGTTAAAATTAATTCACACAAGGAGAATCCAGAAGAATCAGGTAGTTGGTGTCAGGCAAAGTTTTGATATACATTAGGAAGCACTGCAGCAGAACAGTGCAGAGAAGGATTAAAATCCCCTTTGTTCTCAGAGGCATGAGTCAGTCAGTGGACATTGGAGGTTTACTTAAGAAGGAAAACTTCAGCACATTTTATGTAGTGCCTCCAGGAGAGACCTGCTACATGTCAGAATTCCTTTTCTAACGCTTCTATCACGTTAACAAAGAACCATTTTGGAGTCTATTGTGATCATTGTCAAATCACAAAGAAACTAATTCTCTGCTATACATACTCTGATAGGTCTTAGGTGTATCTGCAACCAATCTGGGTAGCAGAAAATGATTTCAGTGTTTTAGAATCTCCTGGCATTTTTTTCTAGAGAGGCCAGACTCGTTTCTCAGACAATGAAAACAAATCCTAGCATTATGGATCTGACAAGAAAAACTGAGACAGAACAGGACCACTCTGCTGCAGAACTCTGTGGCTGGTTGAACACTCCCACAAGGCTTATTAGGCATGTAGAGGTTTTTGTAAAGGCCTCCTGGGGAATGTATCATTGTGTACCCCCTGTCCCCACAACGTTACATCCTCGTACAAAAACAATCCCACCCATGCTTCCGTCCTCCTGGTTTTGTCACCCAGTCACCACTGGGGATTGCCACAGGCCACATCCTTCCTCTGTCGTTGCTGTTTCTGTGTGATAGTTTCATTACCTCTTAGTGTATCTGTTGACTCTGAATTTATAATCTTGGCATTTCCCCCCTATAGATAAAAAGCTTTGGAGTTTTTTAATTTTTTTTTTTCCTTACCTGATTTTAAAAGCAGCAACTTTTTGCTTGGTAATTTCATGATGGTGTTCATACTGCTTTCCTCCCCGTTCTTTTTCACTTCTGTTTCAGGATGTTAAATAGACCTCAAGCCCACAGCATCTGATTTGCATTGAGAGCATTTTGCTTAACGCAGACTACTGCTGCTGTTTACAGCCTGGCCAGATCCTGAACATCCTCTTTGGTCTGAGCTGCACTTGTCACAATTGCTCATAAGTACAGTATTCTCCCAGCTGTTTGTTGTGATGGTTTGGAAGTTACCTGCCTCCCCACCCCCCGAATTCACCCAGACTAGACTCAGCCAGCTGGAAGTTAAGGCATGAAGCTATATTTACAGCTTAGCATAATTTACACAAACACAATATCCCACACACAATATCACCAAGGTTGAAAGAGAGGTCTGTGTTATTGGGTCCAACCCAATAACACAGCCCTCAAGACTAGACCATGGCACCAAGTGC
>VWZE01011078.1:0-12191 GCA_013396675.1 Eubucco bourcierii
AGAAGCAACTGGTATTTTTTTCTTAGATGGTCAAGTCTCTCAGATACTGAAGGTATCCATGCAGGACACCACGCCATACACAGAGAGTCTCCCTGAGCCACTCTAGGTGAAGTTCTTAGCAGAGTTGACTTAAGTACTGTGAATGGGCCTGTAGGAGCCTTTGCTTCAGCTTAAAGCCAAGCTAGCCACAAACCAAAACCTCCTTCCAAACTGTGAACAATATTTTTTTTTTTTCTGAGTTCTTAAGGCTCTGGGGTACCAAGTGGATACCCACAGGTCCTATTACAATTGCTTGGTGAGCTGATGGACCAATATGCTTCACGTCTCCTCACCATTGAGGAGTGAAGTCCTCAGTTCTCCTAGGAGGTACATCCATCCCCTTATCAGATTTTGCCATCCACAGAGAAGCAGTAGGATCAGATTTCTGGCTGGTCTGAGGCCAGCTGTTCACAACCATTTCTAACTGCCTCATGGATAACCCATCCATCACTTCTTTTGGGATACCTTTCTTTCAGCCCACCCCCCAAAAATACTGCCCGGTGTTCAGTTGCTCCCTTCCCCCAACCAAGTGTCAACTGGGGATTCGATGCAGCTGGCTATAGGGGTTTGGACTTGGAGGTGGGTGAATAATTTTCATATGCCTCAAGCTCCTAGGCACAGGCTTTTGAACTCCCTCAGGCACCCCGTACTGCCTGGCATAATCTAATAACTCTCTTGCTACTTTTCCCATGTCCATTGCTTTGAGTCAGACTGGTTTCTCCCAGGTGTTAAAGTTTCCCTTAGAGTAGCTTGAATCCTTAAAGCGAGTGGAGTGTCAACTATTTCCTTCTGGAGCTGAATACCTTTTATTTTGAGAGAGTCAGGAAGTCCCCAGACCAAAGGAGTTGTTCGCTTTGGGTCCATCAAGAGAGAAAGGGAGGATTCAAAATGATGTTTTAGTTCTCGATCATGTATCATTTGCAAACAAGCTGCCTTTTGCAGATTTTCCATTATCTGATTCATCCCTCCCTTCAGAACTAGAGGCTCTCCTCTTTCATTTGAATCAAAGTCCTCCATCCAGTAGGCTCCTTGTTCAGTAAGGCTCCATGGTCTGTTTCTATTCTCTGTAGTTAGAAAGACATTAGGACCCCAATATCCTGTGGCTTCAGCTTCTGTTAACCTAATTTGATCCCCTTCAGTTTTAGAACCTCACCATATGTTTATGGGAGGGGCAATCAACCTCTCACACAGGTAAGACATAGTCTCTCTCTCTGTGTTGGAGTCAGTGTGCCTTCTCCCTGGACTTTTGAAGCTGTGTAGCCCAACTAATTATCCTACTTCTAATCCCCCTTGCTGATCTCCAAACTCATCTTGCACGTAAAGCAGACCCTGGGATAAAGTAGAGGGGTGGAAAGAAGGTGGAAGGGTTATTGGGAGCCCCTCCTGGGGACTCTGGTTTCTGGGAGGGGTATTGTGTTTCTATATTACCTTTATTTCCTTGTATATTTCTGCATATAACTATATATATATTGTAGTACGTTGTAAATGTCTGCTTGTATATTGTGCTAAACTGTGAATATAAAGCTTCATTCTTTAACTTCCAGGCAGCTGAATCCAGTCTGGGTGATTTTCATAGAGTGCGAGGATGGATAACTCCCAAACCATCACATATTATTTTTGGTGCTTCCAAGTGGGGCTAATTAAATTTGATTTATTGTTAATTAAGTCTGAAAGATAAAATAAAGTTATTTTACATAATCTCAGTGGTGGCCTGGCCAAAGTCTTCCTCTTTTGCCTCTACCATTGGCTGGAAGCCAAAATTGGTGCCCTTCTGTTTGATCAAGCATGGAGAAAACTTAAAGGAATGTTTCGGGATTTTGAAGAGTATCTTCTCAGCTGAGTCAGCTTTAATATCACTGAGACTGTTACCAACTCTATTTTAAATAATTCAGGAAATATTACAACTCCTTTTTTGCTCCTACAGCTTTAATGCATGCTATCTGGTCAAAAACTGAACTTCCAGACCCCTGTAGTGAGTTCTACACATGTAATACAGTATTGTGCTTATCATGTATGAATATAGCCCAAATAACCCTGGGTTTATGTCTAATAGCTTTGTCATGTGTCAAGAAATCGACTGCTGCCTCCTTAAAAGAACAGCTTAAGAAAGGCAGGAGGCAGTGTTTGAAGAGTTCACAAATTGGGGAAAACAAACTTGGCCAGGGTCCCAGAACTCATAATGGAAAAACATTCTCAAAACAGTTTCTGTTCTGGGGGAGAGCAAAAGGGAGCTGCCATGTCCACCCGCTACACCTCCTCCTCCAAGTACTGGGACAACTGACAAAGTCTTGGTTGTTGACAGCAGCATGAGCAACAGCCAAAAACAGGACCAGCTGTTCAAGCCTCTGCTGTTTTCTTCACCTAGTTCACATCCTTCTGCAGCAGTTTCTAACCCTAAACCAAAATCAATCTCACAGGCATCACTTCAGACCCTCAGTGATTCAGGGCCGCTAGAAAGATAAAGACTGACTTTGTTAAAGATGGGCCCGGATTCCTGGCAAAGGGACTCAAACAACACCTTTGTGGACTTAGGGGTCTTAGCCCAGATATATGCTGCAGAACTCAGGATTGCTAACCAACAGAGATAGTGTCTAGATGAAATTCCAGGACTACAACCTGGCTTGATTGCCCAGGAGGCAATACTTCACACCAGCTACCCCGAAGAGAAAAGGTTTCTGTGTATCTGGGGTATGGACAGGTAAGTGGTGCAGGGAGGGGGCAGAAGCCCTGCCCAGTGCTGCTGTTAGACCCCTGCAAATGCATGAGAACACACAGGAAGTTTTCCTGGGGAACTGCACGTGGACAACGGCCTAAAACACTGTATAAGAAGACATAAGCAATGCCTGCGAAAGCGTGTGTGCACCTCCACCAGAGGTGCCATGGGTGCACCTCCTCTAGAGTTCCTCTGTGGGTGCACCTCCACTGGAGCACCTCCACGGGCGATTCCACTGGACCACCACCACCAGAGCACCCCCACAAGGAGACCCCGAGGAATCACTTCACAGAAGGACATCCCTGGACTGGGTACACCTCTCTCGCTCTCTTCCCTCTCCCAATCTGCAGCTGATGGTAATGTAATACCTGTTCTTTTCCTTCCCTGCTCTTTTTTTTTTCTCCATTGTTCACTCTCCCTCTCTCCCCTCCTCTCTCTCTCCCTCGGTTTTGTCCATCCGTTGTTTTGTCTCCCTCTCTTCCCTCTTCTCTCTCCCCTCAGTTTTGTTCAACTTTATCCCTTAATAGTTCTTGGTGATACCTGGTCTCATTTGCACCTTTAATTTCAATCTTGGACATCTAAAAGAACAAGTCTTGCTACTCTGGACAGAGATACTGTTAATCCCTGCTCTCCGGACCTTGACAGGAGTTTACTGGTGCTCTTAGGAAAGTTTTGTTTCTAGGTCAAGGACAATTAGAAGAAGAGGAGAAGGACGACATCCAAGATTCCAATGATCACCTCAAAGACATCAAGGAAGTTAGAAAGGAATATGCAAGGGAATCTGGACAGCGAATCCTACTGACTGACAAGATGTCATGCTGTTGGTGGAAATATCCTGCAGGTATGATACAAGTCTGCAAGGCATCTAGGGACACTTGCAAAAGAAAGTGGAATAGACAAATACCTAGAAAGCCTTCTCAGTTGGGTTAGCTTGTGGACACTCCTCCTCTTGGCTGCGGCTATGAGATATCCTTCCAGAGATGATTTGCCATGGGCAGCAAAGAAGTGGAACACAATTGAGCAGGGAGTTAAGCTTCTGAAGGAGTTTGCTGTGAAGGAAATGCTCTATGGAGATCATGGCACACATGAGCCTGATGACATTCCTCTTGGAACAGGACTCACAAAGAAGCTTATTAAACTTGCTCCTTTAAACCATGCTAACATCTTGAATAGCAGGTCTCTATCAAGGAGATAATAGAAGACCTCTCACTATTGCTGAATTCACTGACCTACTGAGGCAGATAGAGGACAGCTTGTCTTGTGCGCTAGTCTCTGCCATAAAAAATAGGACTACAGAGATAAAAGATAGCATGAAAAAATCGGAGGAAATTAAAACCTCCATGTCAAATCTTGCAAAGGATACCATTCCTTCATTATCTGAATAGGTGCATGTTTCTGCCATCAGGGACAGACACCTACCTCCTGCAAGGCAATTCCAGCTCAGGAGACAAGTTCCACCTAGATATTAGCTATCATGTGAGTCACTTTGGGTAAACCTGCATAACTAATTTGGTGAGAACATGAACAAGTGAGATGGTCAACCTACTTCAGTTCTTTTGAAGAGAGTCAGGGAACTGCAGAGTGGCAGAAACAGAGGCAACAATGCCAGAAAACTATCTGTCACTTCTTCAGTTCCCTGGAGTAACTGCAATTATTCTAATAATTGCAATTTCTCTCACAACACCAATCAATCACTGTGCACAACCCCTCATGCACATGCCATGTTCAGCATTAGGGGCGCCCTGCTTCCAACCAGGAGGAGGAAAGGGATATTGGAGAAAACTGAATCTATTGGAATGTATTCATTAGGTGGCCAGACAGTTCAAAAGTTTGGAAATACAGGGCTTTAGTTGATACAGGTGCTCAGTGTACTCTATTGCCATTGAATTTTGAGGGAGAGTTTATAACTATTTCAGGAATCACTGGTGGATCTCAAGAGTTAACTAAGTTGCAGGTTGAGATAAGTTTAACTGATAAACAGTGGATACTATTGTAACTGATCCTGATGCACCTTGCATTCTGGGAATTGACTTTTTAAGACAAGGTTGTTTCAAAGATCCTAAAGGTCACAAATGGGCTATTTGGAATGGCATCTGTAGAAATGGAAGATGGTAAATTGAAATTGTCCATTAGATGTCAAATTTCAGATGAATCTGCAGTTGTGGGACTTCATGAAACTGCCAATCGCTACCTGCAAACTGTGCGCCACAGGCAGCACAGAATTACGACTTTTTGTTACCCATTCATCAGCTGATTCATCAACTGGAGAGTCAGGCTGTCATCAAGAAAGCTCATTCACCTTTCAACAGTCCCATCTGGCCTATGCCCAAGACTAACGGAGACTGGCATCTCACAGCAGATTTCCGTGCCCTCAGCGAGGTGACTCCAACCATGAGCACAGTTGTACCAGGCATACTGGAACTCCAGTATGAGTTGGAATCGAAGGAGGCCAAATGGTATGCTACCATGCTTTCTTCTCTTTTCCCGCAGCAATGGAATGCAGGCCTCTGTTTGCATTCACCTGGAGAGGAATCCAGTACCAGTTCAACCATTTCACAACCAGTTCAACACACTTCAACAATCTGTCACTCAGTGTTCCACAATGCAATGGAGAAAGGGAAAGTTCCAGAACACATCCAGTTCATCAACGACATCATTGTGTGGGGCCAAACTGCTGAGGAAGTCTTCGAGAAAGGTAACAAAATAGTTGACATTCTGTTGCAAGCAGGTAATGCCATCAAGAGAGACAAGACCAAGGCATCTCCCAAAGAAGTTCAATTCCTGGGAGTGTGGTGGAATAATCTTTGCCGTCATATTCCACAGGATGTGAGTCTCTACCATGGCAGTTCCCACAAATAAAAAGGACACTCTTTCTTTCTTGGGTGCAGTGGGATTTTGGAGACTACACATTCCTGAATTCAGTCAAACTGTCAAACCTCTGATTGATGCAACTCAAAAGAGAAACAATTTTGAGTGCGGGCCTGAGCAACAAGCAGACTTTGATCTGATAAAGTGAGAAGTAGTCCATGCAGCAGGCTTGGGACCTGTTCAAACTGGTCTGAACATTACAAATATTCTGTATACAGCTGCCACTGACAATGGTCCAACTTGGAGTCTTTGGCAAAGAACTCCAAATGAGACATGTGGTTGTCCACTTGCTTACTTAGGTCGTAGCTACAGAGGTTCAGAAGCAAATTACAACCCAACAGAGAAAGAAATCCTAGCAGCCTATGAAGGAGTGAAAGCAGCTTCAGAAGTGATTGAAACTGAGTCACAAGTGCTTTTAGCTCCTAGATTGCCAGTTCTAAACTGGGTGTTCAAGAGCAAATGTTTATTGCCACATCATGCCACAGATGCAACCTGGTCTAATTGGATAGCTTTGGTAACCCAACGAGCACAGAGAGGTAACCTACATCAATCTGTTCTGGTGGAAATGATCACCATCTGGAAGGCTTGAAGGCACAGACTGCGTGAAATCTCCACCAGAGAGAGTAATTAATGCTGAAGATCTCCTCCTTATGGTGATATCTCTGATCAGAAAAAGAGCTATGCTTTGTTCACAGATGGTTCTTGTCATCTTTTTGGGAACAAGTCTAGATGGAAGTCAGCAGTCTGGACCACTACCAGGAGAGTTACTGAAACAAGAGACGGAGAAGGTGAATCCAGTCCACTCACTGAGGTAATGCAGTGGTTTGGGATTTACCTGCCTCCCACACACAGTGACATCACCCAGACTAGAATCTGCTACCTGGTAGTTAAGGAATGAAGCTATATTTACAGCTTTGCACAACTTGCAAGAAAAAAAAAATAATTAAAAAAAAAATATATATATAATATACAGTTATATGTAAGTTAAATGTAATACAGAAACACAAAAACCTACAAAAACCTTCCAAAACAATCAGATTGTCAGGAGGATCCCAACCCAAAACTTCCCCCACCTCTTCCCCTTTTTCCCTCCCTTTGAAAAAAAAAACAGATAAATCCCTGTATATCTCACATGATAAAACTGGAAAGATCTGAGGTGAGATGTCAAAAAAGACAACAGGGAGGTTAGAAGAAATAAAATATTGTATCACATTAGAGTTAAGGCAGAAAACAACCACAGACCATCTGAGTGAGAAGAAGGGGAACTACAACTACTGAGAACTAACTCAGAAGTGTGTGAGAATTGAGTGCCTTATCTACATTTTGACTAGTTGATCTTCTCAGCAGAAGAATGAGGTTGTAGGTTACTGTTGTTTTTCTTCTCGCAGCTAAGGATTTGATTTCTCTCAGTAAAAGATTCCAATTCCGTCCAACTTGCTCTCAATGTGGCTGAATGTGAAAAATGGCCTATCCATTACCTCTACACAGACTCGTGGATGGTAGTCAATGCTCTATGGGGTTGGCTAAAGGACTGGAAAAAGAATGGTTGGCAGAGGAAAGGAAAACCTATTGGGTGTGCTGATCTATGGTAGGATATTGATGTACAACTGGAGAGAATTCCAGTGAAGGTGCGGCACGTAGACGCACACATGCCCAAAAGCAGAGCCACTGAGGAACATCAACACAACCATCAGGCAGATCAAGCTGCTAAAATTTCTCAAGTTGACACCAACTCTGATCTTGACCTTGATTGGAAACACCAAGGTGAACTGGTCTTAGCTCGGTGGGCCCATGATTCATCTGGACATCAAGGCAGAGATGCAACATTCCACTGGGCCCAGGATAGGTCAATTGACTTATCCATGGATGCTATCACCCAAGTCATTCATGACTGAGACATCTGTGCTACTTATTAAGCTGGCTAAGAGAGTCAAGCCCTTATGGTATGGTGAGTGATGGTCCAAGTCCAAGTATGGTGAAGCCTNTGCACCAGCTTCAGGAAAGATCGAGGGCTACAATGGTTGGCTCAAAACCACCCTAAAAGCCATGGAGGGGGTAGAACTTTGAAAAATGGGGACAAGCATCCAGCAAAAGCAACCTGGTTGGTTAATAGCAGAGGTTCTGCAAACAGAGTAGGACCTGCACAATCAGATCTGGTCCAACCATAGATGGTGATGAAGTTTCTGTTGTACATGAAAAGAATCTGTTAGAAAAACCTGTTTTAATATTTTCTCCTTCGGGTAAAGGGAAACCTGACCGAGGGGTGGTTTCTGCTGAAGGTCCTGGTCATATATACTGAATAATGCAGGAGAATGGTGAAATCCAATGTATTCTACAAAGATATCTAACTTTAGCTGAGAGAGTTTAAATTCAGTGTGTATGATACAAACTTTTTGGAGTTTTCTGTTCTAGGTATTACCTGGTGTCCAGAGACAGAATCTGCTACAGAATCTACAGTTCATGAACACAAACCCAATGTCACCTGAGAGTCCCTGTTCTCATCTCAACTGTGAAGAGAAACCGTTTCCTGCTTTCTGAGCTTTTGAGTCACCTACATCTGAGATAGCTAGAATGAAGCATGAACTGAAGTTGTAATATTTATTATTGTAAATATTGTTTTAGATTAGACAGACAGCTCTCAGCAAGACTCTGCGTGAAATAGACAGAGGTGGATTGTGTTGTTTTGAAGCTAATAGGGATATTTTAATAGAGAAAATTATATAATAGGCTATGAAAAGAAAACAATGGTGATGTCTACTTCACTCATAGACTTTCTGTAGTGCATAAAAACAAGGGTAGAAACAGAGGTAAGACAGTTTCTCTGTTGCAGTTCGTGTGCCCTTTTTGAGCACTCCAAATTCTTTCCTTCTCCCCCATCCCATGGGTTTGAATGGGGAAGAGAAGAAGAGGCGAAAATTGCTTTCAGTCCCACCCATGCCCTGTGGGCTTGAGTGGGTAACAGAAAAATGCACCTTTCCCCACACTTTTGCTGACCCATGTGGAAACCCACGCTGGGAATTGGACTGGTGGTTGGCTGGGTCATCACATCATGTATAAATTGGCAGATGGTCATTCTGTCTAGAAAAAGCATAAATAGAACAAGGAGAAGGGACATGGTTCCCAGTTTAAAAGAGTTTCCACCTTGACAGAGCTCCCATTTTGGACCGTCCTCGCTTTTGGACATCTACCTTTTTGCACTACTCTTGGTTTTGCACCATCCCTGCCTTTGGATAGTTCTCCCCACTTTCGCACCGCTCTGTGCGAATTTGGAAGCTTGGCAAGTCCTGGGGGTATTTTGAGAGAACTTCTGGTGACAGTTGGACCCAGATGCTCTTGGACCACGCAGCAGATGACTCCCTGGCTGCTATTCTGAACTAACAGTTTGGTTCTCCCCTGCCACTCCTAAGGAAGCGTTGCTTCATGATTCCCCATCTTGTGGAAGTCGTGTCCTGAGACATTTCTGACTTTGGTGGCTTTTCCACCCACCTTGGATTTCTGCTGCATGAATCCAAACTATTGGATATTGCTTGCAGTGTCAGAAGGCAGCTGAACCACAGAGAAATCCATTAAGGGATCATCTCCAAATACCTATCTCATCTTTGTGAGTAAAGCCTGCAGTTCCCTTTATTCTCTGATCAACCTGATTGACAATGGGGGTAAAGCTGTATTTGTAGTTTAACCGTTTCCATTTTCCTGGTTTCCTAAATCTCTAAATCTGTGCATAACATCCTCTTGAAGGATTGTATATTTCTGTATCTAGCTGTAATATATTGTAAATACCTGCTTGTATGTTGAGCTAAGCTGTGAATATAAAGCTTCATTCCTTAACTGACTGAGTCTAGCCTAGGTGATTTTCATAGAGTACAAGGATGGGCAACTCCCAAACCATCACATATGGTATCCTTAGAAGGACTCAGAGAACAGGATCCTGGCAGTAGATCATATTTTGTAGTTTTCTCTGTCTGAGGATCCATCACTTGGGTGTGGTTGTATGGTAAGCACCGAAAAATATACTGACCTGGTATTTTTACTATGCAAAGTTATTGTATACATAAGAGTTCTTATGTCCTTCTTGGTCCCCGGATGTATCTCAGAGTGATGTATTTCTCTGGTGAAGGTCGGCGCAGGTGAGGTATGAGCAGGATGGGAACGTTGAGGACAAAATCAGGGAAACAAGAACAGTCTGTTCTCTTAGGGAAAGTCAGGAACAGTTATTTTGAGGAAAGCTCAGGAAAACAGGAACAGTCTTTTCCTGTAAGGCATCAGGAAAAGACAGGTACATAAGAGATGTTGTATCCTCTGGATTATTGCTGAAGTGGTGTGAATTCTGTTGAGTGCCTTGTTGATGTAACTAGAAAAGAATTTCCAGCTACTTATAACTATTATACAGTAACTATATTACATGGAACTGGGTTACTGATTCTGAGGTTACACCTTTTCAGCCAGAGTGAGATTTCTCTGGGGTATTGTACTGGTTTGAGGCTAATATTTTAATGTTTTAATATTAATATTTTAATAGAGAAAATTACACTATGGGCTGTGAAAGGAAAACATCATGATGTCTACTTCACTCATACGCTTGCTAAGAAATTGTTTGGGAACACTAACCAAAACATTAGATAAGTCAGTCTCTCTCTGGTTCTTGCTGGAACAGCAGCTGCTGGGGCCATCTAGCAGCTTCTGGCTCTGGTTCCTCTGCCGATTTATTTTCACTAACCACTTTTCTTCTAACCTCCCTGGTCGATCCTCCTAATTTACCTTGCACATAAGGCAAACCTTGGGGTAAGGTACAGGGGTGGGGAGAAGGTGGAAGGGTGGTTGGGAACCCCTCCTGGGGTCTCTGATTTCTGGCAGGGGTGTTGTGATGCTGTATTACCTTTTACTTGTATATTTCTGCAAATATTCTGTATATAGTGTAAATATCTGCTGTACATTGTGCAAAGCTGTNCAGACCGCAGGTACACCATCTCCCTCAACTATGGGTAAAAGGGCAGATTGAGCAGGACCAGCTCTGTTGAATGATCCTCTGCTGTTCATTAACCAGGTGGTTTCTGATAGGTGTTTCTCCCAGTTTTTGAAAGTACCATCCCCCATAGCTTTCAGTATGGTTTTCAGCAAGCCATTGTGATGCTCAATCTTTACTGCAGTTTCTGCATAGTATGGGATATGGTAAACCCACTCGATCCCATGTTCTTTTGCCCAGTTACTTACAAGGTTGTTTTTGAAATGGGTCCCATTATCTGAATCAATTCTCTCTAGAGTACCATGTCTCCATAGGATGTGTCTCTCTAGGTCCAGAATGGTGTTGTGGGCAGTGGCATGAGGTATTGTGTGGAGTCAACGGGAGACAAGCTCATCCAATGATGACCAACAAGTCTCAATTTTATTCCAGCAGCGAGTGTATTTTTATAATAACAATAATAAGGCTCATATATATTGCAAAAGCAAAGTTCATCATTGGTCCACTATAAAAAGTCAGCTCCACCTTTTTGCAAGCATACTCAGGATGTTTGTGGTTTCTTTGTTCTTTCTTTCTGCATACTCAGGATGTTAGTGGTTTCTTTGTTCTTGCAATGATAGCAATCAGCAAGGACACCCGCTTCCTGCATCCTATTATTGTGTAACTCCTTGTTTAAAGAAGGACATCTGTTTTTGCTGATTGCTATCACTGCTTGACTAGCCATATCGTTTCACGCCCTCTATCTTCAAACCATGCATCTATAAAATTCTCTACAGTACTGGGTAGGTTTCCAGCCACCCAGTGCTTGCCTCTACCATGGTTAACACATACTGTTTGCCATTTCTAGTTCAAGGCAGAGCGATATAATCAATTTGTCAGACCTCACCATATTTGTATTTTGACCACCTTCCTCCATAGCACAAAGGTTTCATACTCTTAGCTTGCTTTTTGGTAGCGTGGATGTCACAGTCATGGATAACCTGGGATATAACATCCATGGGTATATCCACTGATCTGTCCTGGGCCCATTGGTATGTGGCATCTCTTCCTTGGTGTCCAGAAGAGTCATGAGCCCACCAAACTAAAAACAATTCACCTTTGTACTTCCAATCCAGGTCTATGTGGGAGATGTGGGCAACCAAGCCGGCTTGGTGGTTGTGCTGCTCTTCTTCAGTGACTCTGTTTTTGGGAATGTGAGCACTGATGAGTCTGACCTTAACCAGTTTCTCCAGGTGTGCAGAAATGTCTTGCCAGAGACCAGCAGCCCAAATAGGTTTCCCTTTTCTCTGTCAATCATTTCGATTCCATTCCTTCAGCAATTCCCATAGGGCATTTGCCACCACCCGTGAGTCAGTGTATATGTAGAGCACTGGCCACTGTTCTTGTTCTGCAATGTCCAGGCCCAACCACAATGGCTTAAAGGGCTGACTAGGCATCCGTGNTATGAAGAGGAAAGGGTTTTAATCCAATCAAATGAAGACAACTCTGGAAAAGGCATAGCAACGTTGGGGGTGAAACTACCAGACCAGCTGAAGTTCAACAGTGCTGCATCATTGGGCTTTATCAGTGACCCATCTCAAATGCCTTTATGTGAATGCCCAGAGCATGGCC
>VWZE01011079.1:0-12123 GCA_013396675.1 Eubucco bourcierii
CAGACACCAAAATCAGTTCAGCTCCTAACTGCATGGAACACCAGCACCTTGGTGGCAAAAGAGCTTTCAAGGCTGCTGTAGAGCTACTGAGTTCATCCTTACAGACACCAAAATCAGTTCAGCTCCTAACTGCATGGANGCAAAAGAGCTTTCAGGGTTGCTGTAGAGCTACTGAGTTCCCTTACAGACACCAAAATCAGTTCAGCTCCTAACTGCATGGAGCACCAGCACCTTGGTGGCAAAAGAGCTTTCAGGGTTGCTGTAGAGCTACTGAGTTCCCTTACAGACACCAAAATCAGTTCAGCTCCTAACTGCATGGAGCACCAGCACCTTGGTGGCAAAAGAGCTTTCAAGGTTGCTGTAGAGCTACTGAGTTCATCCTTACAGACAACAAAATCAGTTCAGCTCCTAACTGCATGGAGCACCTGCACCTTGGTGGCAAAAGAGCTTTCAGGGTTGCTACAGGGCTGCTGAGTTCAACCTTACTGACACACAAAAATATCAGTTCAGCTCCAAACTGCATGGACAATCAGGACCTTGGTGGCAAACCAGCTTTCAGGTGCTACAGGGCTACTGAGTTCACCCTTACAGACACACACAAAAAATCAGTTCAGCTCCATACTGCATGAAGAACCAGGATCTTGGTGGCTGCAGAGCTGCTGAGTTCATCCTTACAGACACAAAAATACTCAGTCCAGCTCCAAAGTGCGTTGAGATTCAGGATCTTGGTAGCAAAAGAGCTTTCAGGTGCTACAGGGCTGCTGAGTTCAACCTTACAGAGAATTAAAGCTGATTTTTGTCATCAAGAGGTGGTAATCTCCTAACAAAGCTCTCACCAATCCTGGACATTTAAACTATTCAAAATGTCAGCTCTCAACATTTCAAGAAACTGTTTCTATGTCATTTGTTCCTCTTTAGCCCTTTTTCTGCCTGGGTCTCTTCTGTCCCTGTTTTGCAGACCTGCTCTGAGCTGAGGCTCCCTCTCTTTGTCAGGGGCAGGAGTATTTTCTGATTTCAAGAAGGAGGTGACAGCATTTCCACTGCGTGGGAAGCTTGCCAGGTGTTTGTAAAGAGTTTCTCCTTCCAGCTCTGCTGCAATGTAGATCTCAGCCAGAAGTGTTGGCTTTAAAAAGTTTGCCAACTCATACAGGAGTCAGGAAACTTTCTGGGCTGATTGTAGAGATAGAGCTTCAAAGGGAAGTAGGAATGTAGAGATGACCTCACTGGAGCTGCGTATCAAGGTAAGGAATGCCTTTGAATCGCTAAGCAGTGAGAAAAGGATTCAAACTCCCTAGAGGCTGCCTAGATAGGACAGTCTGGGGGAAAAAAAAAACTGGCAGAGACTTGAAACCTTTCCAAAGAGACTTCCAGACATGAAAATTGACTTCTGCTCACGTCCTGCTTCCCAACCCTTTCCAGGATGCTGAGGAAATGCTTCTCCTGGCTGGTGCCACTAATTCCCCAGGGAACTGGCAAAGTGCAGGGCTGGCTGAGTGGATGCAAAAGTGATGGTTGGCAGCACTGCATGGCTGAGGCTCCCAGGCAGCTCAAGTGAGAGTCATCCTTGACCTCTGTCCCTCCTTCTTCTACTTCTCTACTGGGTGCAGTTCTGGAGCCCCCAGCACAGGAAGGCCATGGAAGTGTTGGAGCCAGTGCAGAGGAGGCCACCAAGATGCTGAGAGGGCTGCAGCAGCTGTGCTGTGAGGACAGGCTGAGAGAGTTGGGGCTCTGCAGCCTGGAGAAGAGAAGGCTTCCAGGAGAGCTTGGAGTGGCCTTGCAGGATCTGAAGGGGGCTCCAGGAAGGCTGGGGAGGGATTATTGACAAGGGCTGGGAATGGCAAGACAAGGGGAATGGGTTTGAAGTGTCAGAGGGGAGATTGAAAGTGGATGTTAGGAGGAAGTTGTTTGCAGTGAGGGTGGTGAGACACTGGCACAGGTTGCCCAGGGAGGTTGTGGAGCACAGAAGCACAGAATGGGATTTTTGATCACATTCTGTGCTCCACAACCTCCCTGGAGGTGTTCAAGACCAGGTTGGACAAGGCCTTGAGTGACCTGTGCTAGTGGGAGGTGTCCCTGCCTATGGCAGGGGGGTGGAACTGGATGATCTTTGAGGTCCCTTCCAACCTTATAATTCTATGATTCTTGTCAGCCTGTCTCTCTGTGCTGTGGCACTGCAGCTTGTCCCAGCTCCCAACCTCATTTGATGTGTGTGTAGAGGAGCTTGTGCTTGAGCTGCACCTCCTGGCCCCAGGCCTGTGAATAATTAATCATGTTCTTAACTATGGCAGTGGCAGTCAGGGAAATGGTGCAGCCTGTGTGCTGCAGGTGAAGCACAGGCACAAAGACACTCAGGCCTTCTGGGAGTCACCTTGTAGGTGGATGCTGGTGTGGCAGTTTCAGCTGTCTGCAAATGAAGATTAGAGAGTGAGGGAAATGGAGAGGGACAGAAACGCTTCCAAGTGTCTGCTGGCTGGAGGCAAGCACGAAGGGATGGTGCTTTTGTGGTGACTGTTTAAGCAGCTGGGGAAAGTGGCATTTGTCAGAGCTCTGTGATAGTCCAGTCTAGACAAGAGTAGTGCCTGAAGCAGCTGCCAAAGCCTGGCCAATTAACCTGTGCTGCAGCTTGGAAGTTTGGTTCAGACCTTCACAGTGGTTTCTGTTTCAGGCACACAGATACCTGCCCCAGCACTTGCATTTGCAGAGGGGAGATTCACAGAATCACAGAACTGACCAGACTGGAAAAGACCTCTGAGATCATCCAGCCCAACCTAGTACCTAACCCTTCTGATTAACTAACCCATGGCACTGAGTGTCTCATCCAGGCTCCTCTTAAACACCTCCAGGGACAAGGACTCCACCACCTCCCTGGGCAGCCCATTCCAATGCCAATCACTCTCTCTGCCAACAACTTCCTCCTAGCATCCAGCTTGAGCCTGCCCTGGCACAGCTTGAGGCTGTGTCTCCCTGTTCTGTCCCTGGGTGCCTGGCAGCAGAGCCCAAGCCCAGCTGGCTCCAACCTCCCTTCAGGGAGCTGCAGAGAGCAATGAGCTCTGCCCTGAGCCTCCTCTTGTGCAGGCTGCACACCCCCAGCTCCCTCAGCCTCTCCTCACAGGGCTGTGCTCCAGGCCCCTCCCCAGCCTTGCTGCCCTTCTCTGGGCACCTTCCAGCACCTCAACATCTTTCTTAAACAGAGGGACCCAGAAATGGACACATTGAGTTCATCCTGTGGGTTTATCCCCACAGTTTGGAAGGTGACTATTACTCACTGGGAACACAACCACAGCAGGATGTTTGCAAATGCCCAGCTCAGGCTAGTGGAAGGACTTAATTCCTTTGGCAGCAGGTGAAAAAACCCTCTGGTGGTCACTCAGACCTGGAGTGCAGACCAGCAGGTGGTAATCAGAGACACAAGTCTTGAGCACAGGTCTGATGAGGAGCAGCTGAGGGAGCTGGGGCTGTTTAGTCTGCAGAGGAGGAGTCTGAGGGGAGACTTCATTGCCTTCTACAGCTACCTGGAAAGAGGTGGGGGTCAGCCTCTTCTCGCACACCACCAGCCACAGGGTAAGAGGAAATGGCCTCAGGTTGTGCCAGGGAGGGTTCAGGCTGAATATTAAGAACAATTTCTTCACAGAAAGGGTTACTGAGGCATTGGGGCAGGCTGCCCAGGGAGGTGCTGGAGTCACCATCCCCAGAGGCATTTAAAGATGTGGGCATGGTGTTTAGGGATGTGGTTTTGTGGTAGTGGTTAGCAGTAGTGGTGGGACCGTGAGCTCCAGGCAAGCAGCTGGACTTGATCTTAAAGGTCAAGAGTTCTATGATTCTGTGACATCACCTCAGCAGACTGCATGAGCTGTGGTCATCTCTGTAGATATCAGAGACAAATTTAAATCATCCTACTGCCTTTTCTGGTTACTTTTCCCTTGGTGCTTTTGCATGTTGGACCCTCGTGCTGCTTCCCTTCCCTCATCCTTCTCCTTGTCTTCCTGAGGAGGTGAGGGTTGTGGATAGATACTGTTGCTGCAGCAGGTTGTCCTTTGCTGGGAGAGGACCCTACAGGGCCACACACTCATGGAAGTACTTGGGAATTTAGCATGTCAGCAGTGCCTGATGTCTGCACTCAGCAGTCTGTTCCCATTTGCTTCTGAGCATAAGACAACTGTCTGATGATTGCCTCAGCAGGAGCACTCTGTGTGCTTTTAGAGAATCATGGACTCACAGAACCAGGCAGGGTTGGAAGGACCACAAGGAGCATTCAGTTCCAACTCCCCTGCCATGCCCAGGGACACCTCACACTAGATCAGGCTGCCCACAGCCTCAGCCAGCCTGGCCTTAAACACCTCTGGGGATGAGGCTTCCACCACCTCCCTGGGCAACCCCTGCCAGGCTCTCACCACCCTCATGCTCAACAACTTCTTCCTAACATCCAATCTGAATCTCCCCATTTCCAGCTTTGCTCCATTCCCCCCACTCCTATCACTCCCTGACAGCCTCAGAAGTCCCTCCCCAGCTTCTTGTAGTCCCCTACAGACACTGCAAGGCCCCAAGAAGGTCACCTGGGAGCCTTCTCCTCTCCAGCCTGCACAGCCCCAACTGCCTCAGTCTCTCCTCACAGCAGAGCAGCTCCAGCCCTCTGCTCATCCTCATGGCCCTTCTCTGGACACCTCCCAGTACATCCATAGCCCTCTTGCCATAGGTGCAGGGGAACACATTTCCATTGTCTGTGAGGGGTTAGGGCTCTCTTTTTCAACCAATACTGAGAGGACTTGGAGACGTCAGCCCCAGCACCCCCTGCTGCCGTCAGCTGCTTTCAGTCCTCTGCGACCTGCTGCCCCACGCTCCCCGCACGGCTGGCCACGCTCTCCCTGCTAGCCTTGCTTTGCATTAGTGCTCTTTCCACTCCCAGCATCTGGGAGCAGCCTACCAAGCATGTGCTGGGATAATTTCTTTCTATTTAGCTGGTGTAGGTTGTGCAACCTTCAATTCCCCTCCGGGAGGCCGTTTCCTTGCTGTGTTTAGTGCGGTGTTTGCCGAGCGTTAGTGCTTCCTGTAGTCAAGACTTGATTCACTGCTGTGTCATACCAATGCTCCCTGGATACTCCTCCAGGGATATTTTTAGTTCCAAATGAAGCTTCTTAATGCTGCCCAAGACACCCTGGTCCCCCAAAAAAACCCTTTCTATTTCACTTTCCTGAAACACCTCTTTGTATCTCTTATTACTCACCATGAGCCAGCAAAGGGTGCTGGCAGCCCAGGAGGTCAACCATATCCTTGGCTGCATCAAAAGCAGTGTGACCAGCAGGATGTGGGAAGTGATTCTCCTGCTCTGCTCTGCACTCATGGGGCTCCACCTGGAGCACTGAGGCCAGTTCTTGTGCCCCCAGCATAGGAAGGACATGGAGAGCCATGAAGATGCTCAGAGGGCTGGAGAACCTTTGGCATGGGGACAGGCTGGGAGAGTTGGGGTCGTTCAGCCTGGTGAAGAGAAGGCTCCAGGGAGACTTTATAGCAGTCCTCCAGTACCTGAAGGGGATCTGCAAGAAAGGCATGAAGGGAGTTGTAACAAGGGCTTGTAGGATGGGATGAGAGGGAATGGGTTTAAACTTGAGCAGGGTGGATTTAGACTGGATGTTAGGAAGAAATTCTTGACAGTGAGGTGGTGAGACACTGGCACAGGTCGCCCAGGGAGGTTGTGGCTGTCCCCTCCCTTCAAGGTCAGGCTGGATGAGACCTTGAGCAACCTGGGCTGGTGGGGGGGGTGTCTTTGGCCCATGGCAGGGGTTTGGAACTGGCTGAGCTTTAAGGTCCCTTCCAACCCATTCCATTCTACGAATTACCAACAGGAGTGTTCAGGCTCCAGTAAGCAAAACCACAGCAGTGCAGAACAACCACAACAGTGCAGAGCAAACCTCCAACAGTGGGAGGTGTCCCTGCCCATGGCTGGGGTGTAGAGTCTAGGTGATCTTTAAGGTCCCTTGCAAGCATTCTATGAATCTTTGTCTTTTGCATCTTGTCTTCTGGTGAAGCCCCAGGTCAGCGCTCTTCAGAGCTGGATGGCACAGCTGTTGCTGCAGCTCGGCTTGAGAGTTTCCATCTGAATGCCCCTCAGTGCCTGCTGCTGCCTGGCTGAACGGCAGTGCTGCAGCCTGGGAGCTGCCAGCAGCAGCCTGAACATCACAGATGCATCAGTACCAACCCCAGCAGGGTTTAAGCCAGTCCATCTGAGTGTCTGAGCAGTAACACGTTGGTGTCGCACCAGGACTGCCAGCGAGGGCAGGGCTGTTCCTTTGCAGCAAGGAGGCCTTCTAAATAGTTGCATTCATTGGAGTTAAAATTGGCTTCCTGTGGTGCTGACTCGCAGCCAGCTCTTCCCACAGGGCAGTTTATTTATTTCTAAATTTTGTTTTAAAAGCCCTAAAATAGTAAAGTGCATATGACATATTCTGTGAACTGGGGAGCCCATTTGAACTGAAGCTGCCTTTGTGTTTCTTCCATCCACGGTGCCTCGAAGGAACAGTGTGGCAGAAAGCTAACTTCCCTTAGCCTGCAACACTGCATTCCCCAATCTGAGCTTTTATAGCAGTGTTCTAAGGGGTTAGAGTCAGAAAAGGAATCAAATTCTTCCTCAAACCATCGATCTGAGAGAGTTTGGCTGGAACTTGATCTGTGAAGGGAGCCTTGCTTCTTCCACTGTGTTGTGTTGCTTGGATTTGACAACAAAAGGAAAAGGGCTGAGGTGGCTGTCAGTGTATTTAACGTTTAAGAGACAAGAGTACATCTGATGAAGTGTCACAGTGCTGCTGTGAAGCACTGAGCGTGTGACCTGGCGTGGATACTGCCCGCTGTGCTGTCCTTACTTTGGCACGCTCCGGAGGCAGAAGTTCTCTTTGTCCCCCTCCCCCATGGCTAACACTGAGTTTTCTTCCTGCCTTTTGGCCAGGATCAGAAAGAAATCTTGGACTTTCTACCAGGCAGACACTGTTCACTTCACCTCTCTTCTGCCTTCTCCACAGTGCCCAGGATCATGGAGTGTTAGCACACAGAGAGCTCGGGGACAAGGACTTGCCCACACCACAGTGGTCAGCATGAAACTCCTTACAGAACAAAGCTTCCCTGATGCAACTAAACGTAGGAAGGGAGTTGTGGTGTTGACTGTCACAGAGAATCATGACACAGTTGTCAGGGATCATCCAGCTCCAACCCCCCCTGCCATGGACAGGGACACTTCACTCTAGATCAGGTTGCTCAGAGCAATCTGGCCTTAAAGACTTCCAACCTGGCCTTAAAGACTTCCAGGGTGTTTCACCACCTCCCTGGGCAACCTCTTCCAGTGTCTCCTCACCCTCAAGGTGAAGAACTTCTTTCTAACTCCTCTAGTCACATTCAGCCTGGCCTTGAAGACCTCCAGGGTCTTGCTGAGCCCTCTGCATTCCTCTGCCCAATGGTCTTTTGAGATGTCACAGGTGGACCATAGAATCAGAGCATAGTTTAGGTTGGAAGGGACCTTGAAGATCATCTAGTTCTAATGCCCTAGGTAGGAACATGTTGCTTAAAGCCTCATCCAACCTGGCTTTGAACGTTTCCAGGGATGAGGCACCCCTGGGGCATTTCTCTGGGCAGCCTGTTCCAGTGCCTTGCTACCCTCCCAGGAAAGAGCTTCTCCCTTAGATCTCCTCTAAATCCACCTTCTTCCAGTTTGAAACCTTCCCCCCTTGTCTCCTCTGATAGAGTCCTTCCTTACCTCTCCTCTAGGACCCCTTTGAGTACTGGAAGGGTTATGGATGATTATGTTGATTTCTTTTGTGGAAGGCCTGCTGGATATTGATGAAAAAAGTGAGTTAGAGTTCAGGTATGGTTCACTTGTCAGCTTACTGAGTATTCCAGGGAGATCAAATACTAGTCCAAGCCCCCTGCCAGAGCAGGACCAGACAATCCAACTCAGGGCACACAGGAACACATCCAGACAGGCCTGCAAAGGCTCCAGAGAAGGAGACTCCACAGACTCTCTGGGCAGCCTGTGCCAGGGCTCTGGGACCCTTCCAGGCAAGAAGTTGCCCCTTGTGTTGAGCTGGAACCTCCTGTGCTGCAGCTTCCATCCATTGCTCCTTGTCCTATCCCAGGCAGCAGTGAGCAGAGCCTGTCCCCCCCCTCCTGACCCCCAGCCCTCAGATAGTTATAAACATTGATTAAATCCCCTCTCAGCCTTCTCTTCCCCAGACTCAGCAGCCCCAGGTCCCTCAGTCTCTCCTCAGCAGGCAGTGCTCAGTCCCCTCAGCATCCTCACAGCCCTCCCTTGGACTCTCCCCAGCAGATCCCTGTCCCTCTGAAACTGGGGAGCCCAAAAATGAAGGCTGCACTCAAGATGAGGTCTCAGCAGGGCAGAGCAGAGAACTTCCCTTGATCTGCTGGACACACTCTGCTCAATGCCCCCCAGGCTCCCATTGTCCCTCTTGCCCAGCAGGGCACATTGCTGCCCATGGATGCTCTCCCCCAGCACTCCCAGGTCCCTCTCCACAGCTCTGCTCTCCAGCAGTCACCTCCCAGCCTGTACTGCTGCAGTTTATTGTTCCTCCCCAGGTGCAGGACTCTGCACTTGTCCTTGTTGGACCTCCTTTGGTTCCTCTGTGCCCAGCTCTGCCTGCCCAGGTCTCACTGCATGCCCACACAGCCTGCAGCTGTCTCAGCCAAGCCTCCCAGGTTGGTGCCATCAGCAAACCTGCTGAGCAGACTCTGTCTGTGCCCTCATCAGTGGCATTGATGGAGGTGCTGAACAGCACCAGACCCAGCACTGATCCCTGGGGGACTCCACTGGTTACAGCTCTCCAGCTGGACCTGGCACCATTGATCACCACTCTGTGACCTCTGTCTTGTAACCAGTTCCTAATGCACCTCACTGCCTGCTCTTCCATCCCACACTTCCTGAGCTTCCTCACCAGGATGCCATGGGAGATGGTGTCAAAGGCATTGCTAAGGTCAAGGCAGACTACATCCTCTGCTCTCTCTCAATCTACCCATTCACTTATGGCATCACAGAATGCTATCAGGTTAGCCAAGCCTGATCGCCCCTTGGTAAATCCATGCTGACTCCTCCTGACAGCCTTCTTCTCTTCCACGTGCCTTGCTGCATCTTCTGGCAGTATCTGCACTGTGCAGGGTTTCTTACCACTAAAACCCACCTCCTCACTGTCAGGTCCAGATGATATTGATGTGCCTGCAAAGCAATTGCCAGTGAAATAAGCCTCCAGCTGTGCACATGACATTGTTTGGTATTGCAGGAGGAAAATGTACCAAGTGAGGTTAGGTTTCAGCCTTTGGTTCTGTTAATATGTTTGCCTGACCCAGCACTGCAGCTAAGCCTTGCAGGCTTCCCTGGGCAAAGCAGAGCCAAGGTGGAGCCTTACAGATGGTGACAAATCAACTGAGATCCAATGGCTCTCTCTTTTGACACCTCCCCTAAGCCCCTTGTGAATTCCACTGGGTTAATTTGCAACCTGCCAGAGCTTAAAAAACAAAACCAGCATCTTGAGGGCAACCTTACTGAAGGGCTATTCACAAAGATCAGTCACCCAGAAAAAAACCCACACATCAAAGGAAAACCTTTAAACAGGACCTCTGTGGCTCACAATTACAAGATGTAGGCCTGATGCTTTGTTGTGGAGGGGACTCCACAAAGCTTGTGGCTGTGGAATTGGCTGCTGTGGCTGCATCTCCTTCTAGGAGGACTCTAGATCATGAGGTTATAGAAGCAGTAGCATCTGTCTTCTGCTCACTCTTTGCCTCAGACCTTCCCCTCTCTACCTCCCACCTTTTATTTTCCCTTGGCATCCAGTTAAAGGGAGTCAAAGAAGTATGAGAAGCAGCATCTTTGGTTTGTTAACTGCAAGCCCCAGCTTCTCTGGGAGGTTTGCATTTCTCTGGCAGATGATGCCTGACTGCTGTTCATTTCCACACGAGGTTTCAGCAGGAGAGCCTCTAAAGCCATGGGGATGGATCTGTCTGCATGGATGGGCATAGGAAGGTGCACAGAAAGGAGCAGGATCAACAAACTGAAATGATGTTGATTAAGAGTCCCTCGCAAAGATACTGAGGTCTCAAAGATGTTGAGGTGCTGGAAGGTGCCCAGAGAAGGGCAGCAAGGCTGGGGAGGGGCCTGGAGCACAGCCCTGTGAGGAGAGGCTGAGGGAGCTGGGGGTGTGCAGCCTGCACAAGAGGAGGCTCAGGGCAGAGCTCATTGCTCTCTGCAGCTCCCTGAAGGGAGGTTGGAGCCAGCTGGGGTTGGGCTCTGCTGCCAGGCACCCAGGGACAGAAGAAGGGGACACAGCCTCAAGCTGTACCAGGGCAGGCTCAGGCTGGGTGTTAGGAGGAAGTTGTTGGCAGAGAGAGTGATTGGCATTGGAATGGGCTGCCCAGGCAGGTGGTGGAGTGCCCATGCCTGGAGGTGTTTAAGAGGAGGCTGCATGAGGCACTCAGTGCCATGGGGTAGTTAATCAGAAGCGTTAGGTGCTAGGTTGGGCTGGATGATCTCAGAGGTCTTTTCCAACCTGCCTAATTCTGTAATTCTGTGATTTTTTTTCTCCTCTCAGGCTTTGCCCAGGTTTTGAAAGGTTCCTTCTTAAAAGCTGACCCTCTCTACTTCTGACTTAAAGAAATGGCAGTGAACAAGTGTGAAGGAACAAACAAAGCATTCTCCACTCCTTTGTTTTGCAAGCTTTAATCTATGGCAAGGTTTTCTGCATCTTGAGTGGAGAAAGTGAACCATTCTGCCTTTTTTTTTTTGTTTGTTTTTCCCTAGGGTCTGACAGCTAAACTAACATTTCTGCCTGCCAGCTTGGCTTGGAGTGTGAAATTGCATCGGAGGCAGGAAAGAATAGTAGAGAGTCTGAAAAAGCAAGCTGCTTCTGACCTCAGAGGTGTGTAGAAAGACCTGTTTCTGTTTGTCTTATGTGAAACTTGTAGGGAGGGCTCTGAAAGTTCCCTTTGCCTGTTTGCATTGGCAGGTACAGCAGCAAAGCTCTTGAGCATCTGCCACCAGGCTTGGGTTTCTTCTGAACAGGGGCTTGGGGAAGAGGATTCAAAGGGCTTGGATGGTGAACTTTAATTTCAGAGCCAGGCAGTCAACTTCTGATTAATTTATTGACTTAGTCATTGAAGAAAATGGAGTTTGATCAGCTCCTTGGGCCAAGGCTGGATTTGAATCTGGCTGGGTGGAAGCAGGGCTGGAGCCTGCGTGGCGGCTGGGCTCCTCTCCCCGGCCCAGCCGCAGTGCTGCCATTTCCAGGGAGGCAGAAAAACCTTTCCCTTCCACACACAACCTTCTGCTCCTCTGGTGCCAGTAAAAATAAGAGAACAGCGTGGCTGAAATAGCAGACCTCCCTCAAAATAACTCTGCGGCCATGAGCTGGGGGCAGAGACTGTTCCTTCTGCCTAGCATACAGGAGATAAACGGTTTGCATGATGGCCTCTTTCCCTTTCCCCTTTTTTTTTTCTGAGAAGGGGGCTCATGGTTTTGAGTGGTTTCCTTCGGGGCAGTGTCTGAGAGCTATTAAACACATATTCCTCCTGGAAATATCACTGGAGCCTCCTTGCCCCTGCACTGGAGAAAAGAAGTGCGTTAAAACGTTTCCAGTGAATGGAACTCGGTGGTGCTGGCTTTTTGGGGCGGTTTGCTCGCTCTTCTCTCTCCTTTGTCACTTCTAGTTGAAGTGGTTCCTCTGGCAACAAAGCATTTTTCCTGATCAGACAACCCAGCCCGGGAATTCCTCTGATTTACTCCACAGCGTTCTTCGGCAGGTGTAGGAATGGGGAAAACTGCGGAATGCTGAAGCGCTTCTGCACACCCCCACTCGCTGGCATCCTGAGATTAAAGCGCCTCTTTTTCTCACCGCAAACCCCTGACCCCTCTGCTCTCTTGCGGCTCAGCATCCTCTAGATGGCCCTTAGGCACAGCTTACTGCCTGGGACGTGCAGATAGCTTAATAATAGGGGTTCCTGCTGCGAGGGTCTTAGGGCTTCTGTGAAACCCCAGAGGGACTGGAGGAAATCTGCATTATAATGCACTGTTTGCTACAGGTCTGTGCACGGATCGGGTACACAAAAGGTAACGGAAACCAAATGTGTCAGGCATCA
>VWZE01011082.1:22969-43207 GCA_013396675.1 Eubucco bourcierii
AGCCCCAACTCTCTCAGCCTGTCCTCATAGCAGAGCTGCTGCAGCCCTCTGAGCATCTTTGTGTCCTCCTCTGAACCGGCTCCAACACTTCCATGTCCTTCCTGTGCTGGGGGCTCCAAAACTGTACACAGTACTCCAGGTGGGGTCTGACAAGAGTAGAGTAAGTGTGGGGGTAAGTTGTTGCTTTTGGTACAGAAAGCATCCAAATGCATGGTAACAGAGAAGGAGATAGATATAAAAGCAACAAAAATGCTGCATCCTCACTTAAGAAACTTCACCCAAGCAGCCTATCTAGCAGGAGGCTTTCATCAAACCGTCACCAGCATCTTAAGCATTGAACCTTTTAAAGGTTGCTTAGAGAAAAAGCAGTCCAAGTTAAAACACCATGTTCCTGCTGTGCTGCTATTCAGAGTTTTTTTCACTCCTACTGCAAAAGTAACAGCCATGGTAGTACAATTATGGGAAAACTGAACATTGTTTGGGATGTTATCACTTTAGAAAAAAAAAAAACAAAACCACAGCAATACAGCAAAGTGCTTATCATATCTTATTATTAAATGTATTAGAAATTCACAGCATGTATCATAAGATCTCTCCTGACATCTCATACCTCTTCAGAATACATTTTTTTTTTAGGTACCATGCACCAAGAGAATGACAAGATGATAAGCAACTACAAGGTTTTTTTGTATTTTTAATACTGACAAGTAAATTATTAATGAGTTTGGAAAGAATCACAGAATGATCATAGAATCATAGAATGGTAAGGTTGGAAAGGACCTCAAGGATCATCTAGTTCCAAGCCCCTGCCATAGGCAGGGACACCTCCCACTAGTACAGCTCACTCAAGGTCTCATCCAGTCTGGCCTTGAACACCTCCAGGCAGGGAGCAACCACAACCTCCCTGGGCAACCTGTTCCAGTGTCTCACCACCCTCACTGCAAACAACTTCCTCCTAACATCCAGTCTAAATCTCCCCTCTACCAGTTTAAGCCCATTGCCCCTTGTCCTGTCGTTGCATGACCTTGTAAATAATCCCTCCCCAGCCTTCCTGTAGGCCCCCTTCAGATACTGGAAGGCTACTATCAGGTCTCCTGGAAGCCTTGATAGGTGTTGGGAGGGAGCACTGAGATCACCTAGTCCAGCCTTCCTGCCAAAGCAGTTTCACCTCGGTCAGGTTAGACAGGACAGTGTCCAGGCAAGTTTAAAATGAGCCCAGAGAAGGAGACTCTACCACCTCTCTGGACAGCCCATTCCAATACTCCACCACAGGATCACAGGATGCTAGGGGTTGGAAGAGACATAGGCACACACACAGTGCCTGGACTTACTGATTTGTTTGCTGTGTATTATTTATTTCCAAGAAAGAATGCAAATCTTCTTGTGGAAGTAAACATACATCACAATGTGAGGTAACAAATTAAATTCATTTTATATTTTGGCTACCTCTTTCACATCATAGGCATAATAACTACCTGGAATAATTCTAAATTAGTATAAAAACAGATAAGTGTAAGAAATTACCATTGTAAAACTGTCTCTAACATTAAAGGCTTTGGCAATTTATTACTGTTTTTATTATATAGAATGCAGCAATGAATCAAATACAAAAATAATTCAAACCAGCTATTTCTGCAATGAAATGTCACCAAGATTTGAAGGATTACATACATCTTTACTGCAAGCCATATGTGGGGACTTCTGAATGTAAAGATGAGAATATAAACTCTCATTTTCTCTATAGAACCACAGAATTATTGAGGTAGCAATACAACTCTGAGATCATTCAAGTCCAGTCTATGACCTAACACCACAACATCGACCAGACAATGACACTAAGTTCCACATTCAAGCATTCCTTAAACACCTCCAGGGACAGTGACTCCATCAGCTCCCTGGGCAGCCCATTCCAGTATATAATTACCCTTTCCATGAGGAAGAGCTTCCTAATATCCAGCCTAAACCTCCCCTGGCACAGCTTCAGGCCATGCCCTCTCGTCTCTTGTCACAAGTTGCATGGGAGAAGAGCCCAATCCCCACCTTACTACAACTTCCCTTCAGGTAGTTGTAGAGAGTGATAAGAACAAACTTTCAGTGACAGAAATAATTGGTATTAGGCACTTTTTTTTTAAGAAGAAAAAGTACAATCATTAAAAAATAAAAAAAAGTGGTCATTGTCAAACTACTGCCTATCTGCAACTGACATCTCCCACTTCTGACAAGAATAAATTCACAAAGTAAACCTACAAGTGATGGAAGACTTTCTAATGACACAGTAATGAAATTGCTAGATTCCAAACTAAGACTTAGGAGCATTTTATTAAGCACTCATTGCAAGGCAAATATCCATAGTCATTTTGCTCTAAATAGATCATTTCCCTACATAATCAGAATACTTTCTCTTTACCCCATCCCTCCATTTTAGGTCTGAGACTCCAAGACTCCTGAAAATTAAGACAGGAGAAGAACATGTGGCAATCTATTTTACTGTTTAACCAATAGAAAGTTCTTCTTAGAGTCCACCTAAATCTATCTTATTGTAACCCAATCTCATTCTTTCTTCCTCAACTAGAACTGGGACACAGGAAACAGTACTTGTCTATGTTGGTCAACTCATAGCTTTTCTCCCAGTGTACAGCACTTTGCTTCTCAACTGCAGTGTACAACCTCTTTTCCCAACCTCAGCTGCTCTCCATAACCAGCTTAGATACTTCTAATTACAGCAACTTGTTACTTCACAGGACCTTAGAGGTTGGAAGGGATCTCCAGAGATCAAGTCCAACCCCACTGCCAGGGCAGGATCCCCTAGGGTAGTTCACACTTCAGGTGGGTTTGGAAAGTCTCCAGAGAAGGAGACTCCACAACTTCTCTGGGCAGCCTGTTCCAGGGCTCTGTCACCCTCACTGGAAAGAAGTTTCTCCTCATGTTGAGGGGAAGCCTTCTATGTTCCATAGAATCATAGAATGGTAAGGTTGGAAGGGACCTCAAGGATCACCTAGTTCCAACCACCTGCCATAGGCAGGGACACCTCCCACTAGTACAGCTCACTCAAGGCCTCCTCCAACCTGGCCTTGAACACCTCCAGGGAGGGAGCAGCCACAACCTCCCTGGGCAACCTGTGCCAGTACCTCACCACCCTCACTGCAAAGAACTTCCTCCTAACATCCAGTCTAAATCTAAAGTTTCTCCTTATGTTGAACTGAAACCTTCTCTGTTCCAGTCTGTAGATGTTGCTCCTTGGTTTATTGCTGTTGACCACTGAGAAGAGCTTGGTCCCAGCCACTTCATGCCCACCCCTCAGATTGATCTGATCTCTCAGTATTCATTTCTCCAGACTAAACAGCCTCAGGGCTCTCAGTCTTTCTTTGTAGGGGAGATGTTCCCCTATCTGCAAAGTATCACAGTATTATCCTGCAAAGACATGACAAGGGGCAATGGGTTTGAACTGGCAGAGGGGAGATTTAGACTGGATGTTAGGAAGAAGTTCTTTGCAGTGAGGGTGGTGAGGCACTGGAACAGGTTGCCCAGGGAGGTTGTGGCTGCTCCCTCCTTGGAGGGGTTCAAGTTTAGGTTGGACCAGGCCTTGAGTGAGCTGCACTAGTGGGAGGTGTCCCTGCCTATGGCAGGGAGTTGGAACTAGATGATCCTTGAGGTCCCTTCCAACCTTGCCACCCTAAAATTCTATGATTCTATGATTTTTTTTTTCCCTGCAGAAATCTCTGGCCCATGATTTGAGCACCTCTGTCACAGGAAAAAAAAAAAGATTTACTGAAGAAAAATCTACAAGTTCATAATGACTACATCCATCAAAACATCTCGAACAGATTGATGACCTCTGTACTATAAGACACCATATAGCACTGCAGATAAAGCCTCCCAATAATTAATTATCATCTGTAATTTTTTTCAAGCATTCTTTAGCGTAAATAGCTCCTGTTCAAATCATGTCTACCAATAAAAATATGTACTCTTACAGCCTAGGGTTGAAAAAACAAGTTGTAAAATTTATAATTTTACTGGTCTTATAAATGGATTTTAGCCATTATTGCCGTGCACATAACTCACTAAAGGTGATGGAATGCTTATTTGGTTGATAGCTAATGTATCCCTGAAGAATAAAAGCTATATTAATACATCATTTTGCCATAAAGGTGATATAGACAGCAAAAGAACATTTTGTCAACTTCAGGAAATAAGAGAACTATTAAGAATTATTTAAAGCGTCATAAAGCAGCAGCAAAATGTGCAATTGTCAATAGGAGTAGACATTAATCTTTCCATCCCCTTGAACACACTTTCTACATATTGTGCTTGAGTTTACCAGACATGCAGCTTTGTGCATTGACTTCTGCATCTCAAGGTGGGGAAGAACAAGTGAACCCTCTAAATGAATAGACATCCTTCAGGACAAAGGCCACGTTAAAGCAACAGCAATAACACAGAATCACAGAACCTTAGGGACTGAGATAGAGTCCAACCCCTCTGCTAAAGCAGGATCCCCTAGGGTAGCCCACACAGGACTGCATCCAGGTGGGGGAATGCATCCAGTCTCCAGAGAAGACTCCACAATCTCTCTGGGCAGGCCTCTGTAACCCTCATTCTAAAGAAGTTTCTCCTCACGTTGAGCTGAATCCTTCTACATCCTAGTTTGTAGCTGTCGCTCCTTGGCTTATTGCTGTTGACCACTGAAAAGAGCTTGGCCCCAGCCACCTGACACCCACCCCTCAGATATTTGTGCACATTGATCAGATCTCCTCTCAGCCTTCTCTTCTCTGGACTAAGGAACCCCAGGGCTCTCAATCTCTCTCCACAAGGGAGATGCTCAAGTCCCAGTGTCATCCTCCTGGCTCTCCACTGGACTCTCTCCAGCAGGTCCCTGTCTCTCTTGAACTGGGGAGCCCAAAACCGGACACAGTATTCCAGGTGTGGTCTCACTAGGGCAGAGTAGAAGGAAAGAAGAACCTCCCTGACCCACTTTTCTTGATGTAGCCCAGGATGCCATTGGTTCTTTTGGCCCCAAGGGCACATTGCTGGTCTATGCAGAACTTGCTGTCCACCAACATTCCAAGGTCTTTCTCCACGGAGCTGCTTTCCAGCAGGGTAGCCCCCAGCCTGCACTAGTACCTGTTGTTATTCCTCCCCAGATGCAGGACCCTGCACTTAAGGAAAAGTCACAGGACAAAACTGCCTAACAACCTCCAAGACTCAATCATACCTTAATGATTTTTCATGTTAAATAGGAGAAGGGAGGATATATTAAATTATAAAATTATTAAATCTACCTGGACCTGAGTAAAGCATTTGACTCTGTCCCACATGACATCCTGGTCACCAAACTGGAAAAGCATGGACTTGATGGATGGACCACTCGCTGGATAAGGAATTGGCTGGATGGTCGAACCCAGAGAGTGGCGATCAACGGCACAATGTCCACCTGGAGACCAGTGACAAGTGGTGTCCCTCAGGGGTCAGTGCTGGGACCAGTGCTGTTTAACATCTTTGTCAGTGACATGGACAGAGGAATGGAGTGCACCCTCAGCAAGTTTGCAGATGACACCAAGCTGTGTGGCACAGTCGACTTGCTAGAGGGCAGGGATGCCATCCAGAGGGACCTGGACAGGCTGGAGAGTTGGGCCCAGGCCAACCTGATGAAATTCAATAAGGCCAAGTGTAAGGTCCTGCACCTGGGTAGGCACAATCCCAAGCACAAATACAGGCTGGGTGGTGAATGGCTGGAGAGCAGCCCTGAGGAAAAGGACCTTGGAGTCTGGGTTGATGAAAAGCTCAACATGAGCCTGCAGTGTGCACATGCAGCCCAGACAGCCAACCGAGTCCTAGGCTGCATCAAGAGAAGCGTGGCCAGCAGAGCAAGGGAGGTGATTCTGCCCCTTTACTCTGCTCTCGTCAGACCCCACCTGGAGTACTGTGTGCAGTTCTGGAACCCTCAGCACAGGAAGGACATGGAAGTGTTGGAGCGGGTCCAGAGGAGGGCCACAAAGATGATCAGAGGGCTGGAGCAGCTCTCCTATGAGGACAGGCTGAGGGAGTTGGGGCTCTTCAGCCTGGAGAAGAGAAGGCTTCGAGGGGACCTGATAGTAGCCTTCCAGTATCTGAAGGGGGCCTACAGGAAGGCTGGGGAAGGATTATTTACAAGGTCCTGCAATGACAGGACAAGGGGCAATGGGCTTAAACTGGCAGAGGGGAGATTTAGACTAGATGTTAGGAGGAAGTTCTTTACAGTAAGGGTGGTGAGGCACTGGAACAGGTTGCCCAGGGAGGTTGTGGATGCTCCCTCCCTGGATGTGTTCAAGGCCAGATTGGATGAGGCCTTGAGTAACCTGTACTAGTGGGAGGTGTCCCTGCCTATGGCAGGGGGTTGGAACTAGATGATCCTTGAGGTCCCTTCCAACCTTACTATTCTATGATTCTATGATTCTATAAGGGAATACACCAAAACCATTTGGAGTACTGGGCTTGATTCTCTCTTTTACTTCAAGAAGAACCCTCCAGTGCAGCTATTACAAAACTAAACAGATGGGATTCCTGAGGATGCCTGACAAGCCTCAGCATGCCAGCCTTGTCTGTTTCAGCTGCTCAGGAACAAGACTTGATGGTCTGTTAAATGCATCATTTTTTCCACTAGCATCACACATTAGTACAAATCAGTGCTGTCTTACATTATGGTAGCTACTGAACTTCCTTTTTAAGTACCTTCTTTTAAGAGCACTCTTTACATGGAACAAAATTATGCCTCTCTGAAATACAGGGATTTAAGCTGTTGCTCCCACAAGACAGTTTCTTTCTCCTCTTTTCCTCAGCTGTGAGCACATCCTCAAATTACCACCTTGCTCTTAAATGCAGCCAGACCAAACAACTGCAAAATAATGACTCTGAGTGCAAAGTTTCTCTAAAAAAACTACCAGTGTGGGTTTGAATCATTAATTTAGCTGATCAACTCATCTGCATTATCAAACAAAGGTTTGACCTTTAAAGAAAAGTTAATTTCACATTACATTAAAAAAGTTAAATTCACATTACATAAAATGTTGTATAGTTAATTTAATTAATTTTTTTTTTCTTCCCAGCAGCCTGACTTACCTGTACACTGTCCTCCATTTGTGGGGTCCCCATAATACCCTGGCATGCAGGTTTCACATTGCTTTCCTGTTGTTAAGTTCTTACACTGATCACAGACGTTACTGTTGACGCAGGTGCTGTGGCCGTTACACTGGCAAGCTGGAACATAACATTTTAAAAGCCATTATTAAGCTGCTTTTGGGAAGGACATTTTTCCTCTATCATCACAAAATTGCAGTCCAATGTAATTCTGAGGAGTTTAATCCTGACTAATGGCCAGCATAAATATTTGTACTTTGACACATTACCTCTTCAAAACAAGCATTGTGACAAGACAGGAATTCACAAAAAGAAACTATGTGGTGACACCTGAGTTTAAGGTCTGGTTAAAAAGTCCCTCTTGCTACTGTGTGCAACTGAACCCAGTCCTCATAAGTTTAATCTGCCCTAGTGGAGGATGTCCCTGTTGGTTGCAGGAGTGTTGGATTAGATGACATTTGGAGGTCCTTTCCAACCCAAACCATTCTATGATTCTGTAATATTACATCCAGCCACCTAAGGAACCTGTTCAGAGGCATTATGTCATCAACTGAGACCAAATGAAAGACCCCATGCCTACATGAAATCCTCTGTGAAGCATTCAAAAGGTTACTGTAATGGAGAAATGAGGAACATGAAAGATTCACACTCAAAGTTTTATCTACTGAGAGAGAAAACATACCAAAAAACCTACAAAACAAAACAAACAAACAAAAAAAAGCATCAAATAAAGAAAACCCCAAACAACCCTGAAAACTGTCTTATCCTTACACATTGCAGATCCTCACATTAGCATACTAAAGGCATTTAAGGGCATCAAGACCACATCAAATAGCTCCAGTCCCTCCTAAATGAGGGGACTCTTCAGCCTGGAGAAGAGAAGGCTTCCAGGAGACCTTAGAGTAGCCTTCCAGTATCTGAAGGGGGCCTACAGGAAGGCTGGGGAGAGACTATTGACAAGGTCTTGTAATGACAGGATGAAGAGAATGGTCTCAAGCTACAACTGAGTAGGTTTAAACTGACAGAAGGGAGATTTCAACTGGATGTTAGGAAGAAGTCTTTTCCAGTGAGGGTGGTGAGGCACTGGCACAGGTTGCCCAGGGAGGTTGTGGCTGCTCCCTCGCTGGAGATGTTCAAGGTCAGGTTGGATGAGGCCTTGTGCGACCTTTTCTAGTGGGTGGTGTCCCTGCCTATGGCAGGAGGTTTGGCACTGGATGAGCTTTGAGGTCCCTTCCAACCTGCACCATTCTATTATTCTATGAGCTACAACTGACTCAAGTGAAAGTAAATAAAAACTGAACTACTATTGGCAATATTTTCATGCCTGACCTTAAAAGCATAAAATTGCTTTTTGTCAAGTAACAGTAATGCAAACTATTGATCTTGTACCACACCTCCATTCCAGTGCTCCACATTTTGAAGAAAGAAAGCACTGATCACTCTTGCAACAAAATCACAATATGAATTCTGCCAAAATCATTGATCCTGCTGCCATGACTTAGCTGAACACCCAAGAGGCTGTGAAGGGTGACCTCTCTGTAAGAGTGGGACCTCAGAGCTCACAGCCCTTAGCAGATTAGCAATCTGTCCATTGCAGCAGCTTGTCAAGTGTCAGACTATGTCAAACCTGTCAATCCTTTCCTAGTGAAGCCTGTTTTAAGCCTCAGCAGAAGACAGCTATCTCAGTAAGAGGTTTGGGGTTTATTTTAATTTGGGTTTTTAATCTAACTGTCATAGTGACTGTGTCTTCTTAATAATGGGACTTAAAAATTTTTAGAGCTATTTCATAATTTAGTAGATTTACTCATAAACCATTAAACCATTTGGCACCTCATTACAAGAGGGATGTGGAGGTGCTGGAGTTACTGCAGAGGAGGGCAACGAAGCTGGGGGAAGGGCCTGCAGAATAAATCTTATGAGGAGCCACTGAAGGAGCTGGGGATGGTTAGTTTGAAAAAGAGGAGACTGAGGGGAGACCTCATTGCTATCTACAGCTACCTGAAGGGACATTGTGGAAAGGCTGCTGCTGGGCTCTTCTCACAGGTACTTAGTGATAGAACAAGAGAGAATGGTCTCAAGCTACAACTGAGTAGGTTTAGATTGGATATTTGAATTTTTTTTTCCATGAAAAGAGTGGTCAAGCATTGGAATGGGCTGCCCAGGGAGGTGGTGGAGTCACCAACCTTGGATGTGTTTAAAAGTTGTTTGGATGTGGTCCTTAGGGATATGGTTTAAGGTGAACCTTTTAGAGTAGGTTTATAGGTTGGACCTGGTGATCCCGAGGGTCTTCTCCAACCTGAATGTTTCTGTGATTTAAACCTACCAAGTTTGAAATCTCTTCTTTCTTCTGTAGAATCTTGTAAAGGACTATCAAACATTTCTGTACCACTGGAAAAGATGCTTGATCACAGTCTTGTCTAAATACCTTTAGAAATTCAAGTTGTGTTTCCTCACTTCCCTTGTCTATATACTTTAAGAAAGCACAAGGGTTTGGTTTTTTTTCTTCCTGAGAACGATTGATTTTTAAATAACATTGTGGTTTCCTCTTCCAGGCTCTTTGCCATTTGCAGTTTATTGCCTATCTCAAAGAAAAGCTGTGCCAGGAATTGTAGCTCCAATTTAGGTTTTGTTTATATATCTTACACATTAAATTAAAGCAAATGTTAAAAAACAAATGCAGCGCAATAAAACAAAAGTACAAGCAGAGAGAATGTTAAATAAGTGTAAGATTATCAAATTCAGATTATCACAGTTTAACAAGAGCAATCCCAGGGTTCTGCATCTGGGCTGGAACAATCCTCACTATCAATAAGGACTGAAGAAGAAGGTGTTAAAAAGGTGCTATGGAAAAGGACTTGGGTGACCCCATCTGGAGTATTGTATGCAGTTCTGGAAGCCCCAGCACAGGAAGGACATGGAACTGTTGAAGGAGGTCCAGAGGAGGCCACAAAGATGCTCGGAGGGCTGCAGCAGCTCTGCTATAAGGACAGGCTGAGAGAGTTGGGGCTCTGCAGCCTGGAGAAGAGAAGGCTTCCAGGAGACATTACAGTAGCTTTCCAGTATCTGAAGGGGCCTACAGGAAGGCTGGGGAGGGACTATTGACAAGGTCTTGCAATGACAGGACAAGGGGCAATGGGTTTGAACTGGCAGAGGGGAGATTTAGACTGGATGTCAGGAGGAAGTTGTTTGCAGTGAGGGTGGTGAGACACTGGCACAGGTTGCCCAGGGAGGTTGTGGCTGCTCCCTCCCTGGAGGTGTTTAAGGCCAGGCTGGACAAGGCCTTGAGTGACCTGTACTAGTGGGCTGCTGAAAGTCAATTCTGGTTACTGTTCTTTGACACAGAGATAGAAATCAGGGCAAACAGTCATAATTAAATGGTTGGTTGGTGGTTTTATTTTCCCAGTGGCTCCCTGGAGGTGTTCAAGGTCAGGCTGGAGGAGGCCTTGAGTGACCTGTACTAGTGGGATGTGTCCCTGCCTATGGTAGGGGCTTGGAAGTAGATGATCCTTGAGGTCCTTTCCAACCTTCACCATTCTATGATTCTATGATTAAATAATTAAAATAATAATTAAAATAATCAAACACTCTCATGAACATATAAAATGAGAGCTAGGAATTAAATTCTTTTAAGTATTGTTTTTTTCTTTAAGTGATTTTAACCTACATGACTGCCAGCAACAAAGTAATGTTCTAATACATACAAATGTGATTTAGCTGAATCTTCTGTGAGGCTCCCCTGGAGAAAAGCAATTTTATGTCTCATTTCCTTTTGACCTCTGTGTTGAAATGGCTGCTGATGCTGGCAATTGTTGATAATAATCATTTTAAGAAAATACTTAATACTAGGAAAAGCTAGGAAAAGGATGTCTGCATTATCATTTGGATTTAGGGTGAGAATACTTCACCTAGTCATAAACAAACTCTTTAGAATCAATTCACACTGCTTTGCAAAGGAGAAATTTAGGCTTTAAAGAAAAGCTTGGGCTTGCCTTCTACCTAGACTGCTCTCCTCATGAAAGGAAATGCTAACATTACTTTCTTGTGGGGTTTTTTTTTTCCTTTTTTCCTGTTTTTAATATATGATATTTTTCATTTTCTCATACAATAATAGCTTAGTTAAAACACAACTCTGATAAAAAAAGATGAAAATGCTCTCATACCAAAGGAAACACCAACAGAGCTGCTTTGAAGACTATTGATTTCAAAATGGTCAGTCCCAAAAAGAAATATTTCTCTCATGCTACCTGCTGAACACCAGCTTTAAAGATCTGAGCAGACAGAAAATGAGAATGAATTGAAAATATTTATCACCAACACGATTGTCCAGAGGCATTATAAAGAGCATGGATCTGAACTACAAGCAAAACTAAGTGGATATATGAATGAACATGGCTGATTTACCCAACTATACACCAGTGTGGCAGAATAATCTTCAAATGAAATGTTACAAGCTATTTATTTTTATTTTCATCCAAATTACAAACTGCTCAGCAAGCTTACACAGACATAGTACCAATTCTATCTTGTTTCGAGTGCATCAGATGATTGCTGTCCTGAGAATAATAAACTGTGTTAGTATAATCCATTACAGATAATATTTTGAGAGAATGAAAACAACAGCCTAGGATCAAAACCTATAGCTTACAGCAATCAAAATGAAATTTCACATGAATTGAATTTTAATTCTCGGACTTGTGTAGGATTTGTCTCCTAACCTCATAGACCAAAGAGGTTTTTAAACCAAAGTGCAACTTCACTGAATTCTTATTCTGAACATACCATTAGTACAGAATTTTATCATAGAATCATAGAATGGTAAGGTTGGAAGGGACCTCAAGGATCAGCTAGTTCCAAACCCCTGCCATAGGCAGGGATACCTCCCACTAGTACAGTTCACTCAAGGCCTCCTCCAACCTAAACTTGAACACCTCCAGGGAGGGAGCAGCCACAACCTCCCTGGGCAACCTGTGCCAGTGCCTCACCACCCTCACTGCAAAGAACTTCCTCCTGACATCCAGCCTAAATCTTCCCTCTGCCAGTTCAAACCCATTGCCCCTTGTCCTGTCATTACAAGACCTTGTCAATAGTCCCTCCCCAGCCTTCCTGTAGCCCCCTTTAGATACTGGAGGGCTACTCTAAGGTCTCTTTGAAGCCTTCTCTTCTCCAGGCTGCAGAGCCCCAACTCTCTCAGCCTGTCCTCATAGCAGAGCTGCTGCAGCCCTCTGAGCATCTTTGTGGCCTTCTGAGCCACAAATTGATATGGGTGGGTTTTAAAAAGTAGGAGAGGATGGGTGAAAAACTTGCAAACAAATGGCAGTGTTATCTGAATTTGTCAAAATAATGATGCTCATTTGGCATGCTCAAACAGAGAATCAGCTCTTCATTCATGTATGAGAATGGAAGTAAATCTTACCTGGACATTGGATAAAAGACCACTCATAACTTTTCTCTTTTGGGCAGAGCCCAGCATCGAGCACCATTTCATTGGAGTTCATGCCAACAGGTTTCATTGGGCCTCTTGATGATCCTTCCAAACATTGCCCTTTTCCAGTGTTACTGGGATCATTGCACCATCCACAGCCAGGTTGTTCCAAACACTGTCCACATGTCCTCAGTCCAGAGCAGTTTTGAGCTTTATTATGTGGAACACAACATTGATGAAAAGGTTATTTTATTCTGAGGGTTTTGGTCTGGCTTTTGAGATATTTTAAACAAAAAGTTAAAACAAGATGTCAGGATTTTACAACAGTTGATGAAGAAATCATTTTGCATTTCTTTTTCCTTGTGTATATTAAAAAAAAAACCAAAACAGTAACATTAGTAAAAATAATTCCATATTCCATTCCAAAATAATAATATATATATGCATTAATTCCCATGATAAAACAGATATTCTGGGCTTATTATTAATACATATTATGGGATGCATATGCTGTTAATTTCACTGACATATACAGTCTTCCATGCTACTGATTTTACTCACAAATATGTTCTCCAAACAGGAAAAAAAATTAGAATTCAAGGCAAGGTCAATAATCCAAAAAGAGTGATGATAACAATAATTTTTTCAAAATTGTACTAACTCAAATTCAAACCAGCAATTTATTTTTAAAAAGAAAACATGTTAAAGCTTTGTGGTTTTGGTGTTGTTTTTTGTTTGTTTGTTTGTTTTTCTGGAGGTCTCTCAAATGGTTTCTACATGAGTAGAACCTCTCAGTTTGGTTCAGCTGCAGCCAGGACACTGCTTCACAGCCACCTGAATCTGAATCTACTGCATAAAGGCAAGACTTGAATCTATGCTGCAAAGGGTGTACCAAGCAGAACAATTCCTTTTATAATGAAACAAATTGGCAGCAAAATAAAAGCCAGATACTCTGGATCCAGGAACTATTAAAACTGTTTAAAAGTAATAGAAGTTGTCAGAGGGGAAAAAAATGCTCTATTAGTCTAAAGATAGATGTTGGTGTCGAGAAAACAAGCATTAAGGCATCTGAATGTGATCTCAAATGACTACAACAGTGCAGAAAGCTAGCAGGTGCTTCAGTAGCATTAAACTTGGAAGAAACCAAATAGGAAGAATTGTTCCAAATTTCCCAAATATGGAGAAGGTAGAGGGGGGAGCCTGCAACCCACTCTCCACTATTATTGGAAACCAGCAACAATCATAGGAAAAACTAGTTTTAAACAACTCTCAAAAGATCTGAAGCTGAATAATACAAATTTGGGGGTGGTTAATGCATTACAAGAGCAACAGAAAAATAAAGCCCACCATGCTTGGACATGAGCAGACAGTGAATGCTTGCAAAAAGCAAATCATGCCCTGGGTTGCATGAAAAGAAGTGTGGCCAGCAGATCCAGAGAGGTGATTCTGTCACTTTGCTCTGCTCTGGTGAGACTTCACCTGGAGTACTGCATCCAGTTCTGGAGCCCCCATTATAGGAAGAACATGGATCTGATGGAGTGGGTCCAGAGTAGGGCCACAAAAATGATTAAAGGGTTGGGGCACCTCTGTTATGAGGACAGGCTGAGGTAGCTAGGGATGTGCAGTCTGGAGAGGAGGAGGCTCCAGGGGGACCTAATAGCAGCCTGCCAGTACCTGAAGGGGGCCTACAGGAAGGATGGAGAGAAGCTGCTTACAAAGGCCTGCAGTGACAGGAAAAGGGGCAATGGGTTCAAGCTTGAGAAGAGCAGATTGAGATTGGATGTTAGGAACAAGTTCTTTACTATGAGGGTGGTGGAGTACAGGAAGAGGTTGCCCAGGGAGGTGCTTGAGGCCCCTTCCCTGGAGACACTGAAAGGGAGGCTTCACGGGGCTCTGGGTGACCTGGGCTAGTGGGGATGTCCCTGCTGACTGCAGGGGACATGGACTGGATGACTTCTAGAGCTCCCTTCTGGCCCAGACCATTCTATGATTCCATGCTCTACTGGTTGGCCTGCCCTGTCAGAGATGCACTGTAAGTGATCCAAACTATTTGTCATGGCAGGCCTGAATAGGCCAAAGGTGGGCTCGTACATGTCCTGGCTTGCCCACCAGGCTCAGAGGGAGCAGGCAGTCGGCAGTGCAGTCTGCACAGGCTGAAGCCTTAGCCCCTGCCAGATCCCAGCAGTGTTGGGATCCTGTCACTGGACACCACAGTGCGGAGCTGTGCTGGTGAAACACCCAAGAGTGTGAGATGAGTTTCCCCACCACGTCTGCCCACAGATACCTGTTTGTGGTGCTGGGGTGCATGGTGCTGGGGTACATAATACTGGGGTACCTTGTGGTATGCTGTGTACTGCGTCTGGACAGGTGGCTACGTGTAAGTGAATGTAAATGCTCCCCTACTCCCCCTCCCTCTGTGCTGGGGGTGGTGGCTGCAGGAAAGGGGATGGAAGCCCCAGTTTCACCCAATGTGGGCAAACTGCCATCCTGATTGCCTAATCTATGTCCAAGGGCACATCAGCCTCAGGTTGAAACAGATATAAAGGATGAGCAGGTAGCACATTGAGTGGGGTTTGCTATTGTACTCTTACTACCTCATGGATCCTGAGCTGGGTGGGACCCCAGTGAGCAGGATCAGGCTTAGATGCCTCCATGCATTCGGCCTGCACAGCCAGCGTGACACCGTGCCGGGACTGCACATCACAAGACATCTGCCTGCACATGAGAGCCTGCTGCCAAGAGAGCCAGGACCAGCTCAGAGATGTCTGCCTCCTCTATCTGAAGCACCCAGGAGTTTGAGGAAACTCCAAAGCCTCTAACAGCTTCCAACCCCACAGCAGCCCACCACACACTTTGGGTATTGTCCCATGATATTTTTTGTGAGTAAATACTTCAAGCCTCTTACAATCATTAACTGCCTTCTGCCATAAGCAGAAAGGAGCTTCCTGAGTATAAACCTTCTCTGCCAGTAAAAATGTTTGCTTATGTTAGTTGCCTTTAAAGTGTTCCAGTTTACCTGTTCCCTGTATGTACAAATTTCCAAACCGTGCATTTTTGAACCTTGTATATAAGTTTTGTGGTGAGATTCAATGTTAATAAACAGTTTTCATAGTTATTAACAATCTCTGCCTGGATATCAAAATTAATATAATTATTAATTTTGAAACAGTCCCTCCCTTACACTGTTCTCATGCTGCTATTTATAAAGCTAGAAGAAAACAGTTCTGAAGTGTCAGTTGCACTATCTTCCTGGGAGATAAAACAGAACCAAAAGTGAAAATTCTTAGACACTCTCTGTAGTGGCATTCAGTTGACAAACAGAAAAGACCTAACAGAGAAGTTATTGTTTATGGAAGCAGGGGATATTCGAGGAGAAACTCTCTCTGAAATTCAAGAGGTGGCCCAAGATTGTTCAACTGTCAGCTACTCAATCAAAAGCCATCATGGATGGAAGATGTGGAGATGAGTGGAATGCAATTTTTTGGCAAGCAGGTATTAAAATGACAAAATGTCACCAATAAAACAGCGCTTTTCCATTTTACTTCCAAGTTGTGAAAATAAATGTGAAATTCTCTGTTGGTTTATTTTTCCTTATAAATCACACATGCTTGTCTAAAGCGTGGAGGGTTGGGTTTTTATTCAAAGGAAATCATCCAAAAGTTCAGAAAGAAGTAACTCAGAATTTTTGGGGGTTTTTTTTTGTTTGTTTGTTTGTTTGTTTTTAATTATTTTTTAAGGTATTATTATATTCCATTTCTCAAGTAAATAGAAACACTCGGCCTTGATAAGGGAATCCACTTCATTACCTCAGCAGCAATAACGATGCATCTAAATAGCAAAATTCTCAAGTCACTTCATAGAATGGTAAGGTTGGAAGGGACCTCAAGGATCATCTAATTCCAATCTCCCTGCCACAGGCAGGGACACCTCCCACTAGAGGTCTCCACCAACCTGGTCTTGAATACCTCCAGGGAGGGAGCAGCCACAATCCCCCTGGGAAACCTGTGCCAGTGTCTCACCACCCTCACTGCAAAGAACTTCCGCCTAACATCCAGTCTAAATCTCCCCTCTGCCAGTTCAAACCCATTGCCCATTGTCCTGTCATTACAAGACCTTGTCAATAGTCACTCCCCAGTCTTTCTGTAGGCCCCCTTCAGATACTGGAAGGCTTCTCTAAGGTCTCCTGGAAGCCTTCTCTTCTCCAGGCTGCAGAGCCCCAACTCTCTCAGCCTGTCCTCACAGCAGAGCTGCTGCAGCCCTCTGAGTATCCTGGTGCCTCTCTTCTGGACCTGCTCCAACACTTCCATGTCCTTCCTCTGCTGAGGGCTCCAGAACTGCACACAGGACTCCAGGTGGGGTCTGACAAGAGCAGAGTAAAGGGGCAGAATCCCCTTCCTTGCCCTGCTGCCCACACTGCTCTTGATGCAGCCCAGCACACAGTTGCTGTCTGGGCTGCATGTGCACACTGCAGGCTCATGTTGAGCTTTTCATCAACCCAGACTCCAAGGTCCTCTTCCTGAGGGCTACTCTCCAGCCACTGGACCTAAAGAATGTCTAAAACACATTTCATTTTCATGTTGAAATATAAAATACCTAATGCTCTGAAACTCTGAAAAAATCCCCCCTTATAGACACAGAATCTTGCTTAAATTTGTTGACTAGAAAATACATTTCCATATGAAACTACCTCTATATAATGACAAGCTAGCTCACAGCAAATCCCCTTTGCCTTATTTAATACAAACTTTTACAGACCTGACAAAAATGGCAATTAAATTGAAAGCAATTTCATGTGTTCCCCAAGCAAATCGAATCTTTGTGGTGATGTGCAAGTACTACACAAACTAGAGATTTCAAAGTTTAGGCTGATGTGATACACACTCTTTTTAAAAGCTTTGATACGTGCTGTTTTTAAAAGCTGAGCATCATTCATGTGGCATTCTGTCAATTTTACCTCCAAATTTTCCATCTGCCTACCTTTTGCCACGACTCATTAGCAATATTTTACAAGGGGCAAATTTGATTTCCTTATAGGACTGGAAAAATAAGTTCCAGTGAACTGTTATAAGAGCGAAATCTTTACATGAGTACATTATTGTTATGCCAAATACACAGAACAAGAGATTACGTGTTCTTACTTTTCCTTCATTCTTAGACCAAATGTGGGCTGACATTTGGCTTCAGAGGACATAAAGACCCAAGGAACATATAAACCCTACTTATTCACACTAAACCTGGACATTAAAAGCCTGGATTATAGAATCATAGAATGGTAAGGTTGGAAGGGACCTCAAGGATCATCTAGTTCCAACCCCCTGCCATAGGCAGGGACACCTCCCACTAGTACAGGGCACTCAAGGCTTCATCCAATCTGGCCTTGAATACCTCCAGGGAGGGAGCAGCCACAACCTCCCTGGGCAACCTGTGCCAGTGTCTCACCACCCTCACTGCAAACAACTTCCTTCTGACATCCAGCCTAAATCTCCCCTCTGCCAGTTCAAACCCATTGCCCCTTGTCCTGTCATTGCAAGACCTTGTCAATAGTCCCTCCCCAGCCTTCCTGTAGGCCCCCTTCAGATACTGGAAGGCTACTATCAGGTCTCCTGGAAGCCTTCTCTTCTCCAGGCTGCAGAGCCCCAACTCTCTCAGCCTGTCCTCATAGGAGAGCTGCTGCAGCCCTCTGATCATCTTTGTGGCCCTTCTCTGGACCCGCTCCAACACTTCCATGTCCTTCCTGTGCTGAGGGCCCCAGAACTGCACACAGTACTCCAGGTGGGGTCTGACAAGAGCAAAGGGGCAGAATCCCCTCCCTTGCCCTGCTGCCCACACTGCTCTTGATGCAGCCCAGCACTCGGATGCTGTCTGAGCTGTACTCACACTGCAGGCTCATGTTGAGCTTTTCATCAACCCAGACCCCCAGGTCCTTTTCCTCAGGGCTGCTCTCAGCCATTCACCACCCAGCCTGGAGTTGTGCTTGGGATTGTGCCTACCCAGGTGCAGGACTTTACCCTTGGCCTTGTTGAATTTCATGAGGTTAATGTATGAAACTCACTGGCCAAGTACAGAACTTTACCAGAACATGTCATCATTGCACTGCTTCATTACCCACTGTGATTTCTAATGATGAAGAAGAAATCTCAATTAAGACCAATACAGGCTCTTGACCAATTTTACTTGAAATATACAGGTTCTTATCACTTATCTTTTTCTTTAACTCAGATATATGTAGTCACCTAGCATATAGAGCTTTTCTACTCTCCTAAGATAAAAATATATCAATGGCTCCTGTTACAGACATGGCAGGACCTTTCTTTCCTGTATTTTCCCAAATTGCAGCTACCTTCTGTATTTTTTATGTTTGTACCCATGGAATCATGATCTTATTATGCCCCTGGAACAAGCTGCTTCTTGTGGTCAACATTATCAGTCATGATACAACACATTCAGAAACAAAATGTTCCAGAGGTGCTGATCTCAAAAGACTTTTATGGAGAGAAAAAGGAAGGTAGAAGTAACTAGAAAGAAGTATTCTTACAGATAAGAGCAATAATGAGAGTTCAACAGCACACTTCAGAAGTCCAATTTGGGTTCCACTGGGCTGGAGTCCTTTACAGGTAGAAAATATTTTCATCAAATCTCGAGGGACAGTAAAGTCCCTCAAGACTTCTGTCAGGTGGTGACTGAGGAATTAATCTAAATAAATTATGACTGAGACAAGAATCTAAGGAAGTAGGCAGCTTGATCCAGTATCTACAGGAATTATGGCACCAATATGCACTGGAACTGCATGGTGCTGAATTTAAGGTCTGCACTTCCCTTACCTGCCTGACAGCCTAACAGAATTCCTTCAGTTTCCATGGAGAAGATAAAAAATCTGCAAGGGTTAATAGTCAGTATTTGCAAGTGGGAAGAATCTAAGGAAGACCAAGACCACTTTTCTGCATCTGTATTATAATATTCTCCAGACTGAATCTATCATTATTATAACATATTTTTTATCTTGCATGCTATGAAAATGGACAAAATAAATCAGAACCTTAACACTTCTGAATTCAACTCATCTCCTTTTTTTTAGTACCTTGGTGACCTATGTTTTAACAGTGCTCCTTCCCAACTCATGGCCTGTGTTTGACACCCTAACACTAATCATGCAAACAACCATGTTATTTTTTAATTTATCTCAAGGTAATGAACACTTTTTACTCTTTACTGAATGCTTCACCATAAGAGAATCACCAATTATTTTATCTGCACCTAAAAAAAATGCATGCACATTATTGACTGCTCAAATTGGTAACCAGATGAGGTCATTGACTTGAAATGATTTTTCTCTTTAGCGTTGAATCCTACCCATACAGCTGCCCTTTGGAGTGGATAAAAAAAACCCCACAACAACAGATTTAATAGGGTGAATATTCATGATGATACTCACGGGAGCATGTGGCTGTCTGCCATTCTAGACACTGCCCATATGGGAAGGAGATTATATAGGCATTGGAGTCCACACATCGTTTGGTACTGCTGCACCACATACATTCCATACCATTGCTTGTGCAGTTGGCACACGTTGTGCGCAGGGAGCATGGCTTTTTGCAGGGTCTGGCATTCTGGTTGGGGCTGACTGTAACACATACATAGATAAATAAACAGATAGAAAAATTGGTAGATTAGATAAATAGAAAGATAAATAAATTGAGAAA
>VWZE01011106.1:846-13464 GCA_013396675.1 Eubucco bourcierii
GAGGCAAGGGTCAAGTCTGGAAAAGGCATAGCTTTTATCTGTGAAATTTTAGGTGCCTATTTGGCCACTTCAATAGATGAGAAGCAAAATCAGCAAAAATGAGAGGATGAAATAATTTCCTCATTGCAGGATCTGGTAGATTCACTGCAAGGGCATACTGTCACTTTAGAAGATGAAGCAGCGGATCTTAAAATGCAATTAGAAGAGGAGAAGCAGGAAAATTGGTTTTTTTGAAGGAACTACTCCAGGTTGAGTCAAAACAGACAGATCCTGCCCCCATATACCCTCAGGCAGAACTGGCAGCAGCAAAGGAAGCTGCCACTCACATGCAGCCTCTCATTAAAACGGAAATTTTGTATGAGGATGAGGACAGTATCCCTACCATCACTACCAAAGAGATACCCTTTTTTTCCACTCAGTTGGTCAAACTCCACAAAGAGTTTACATGCTCTGCCAAGGAATATGAGGTGGAATACATATGACTTGTTTCAAAAACTGGAGGGGATCAGATTAGGTTAACAAAGCCACAGGCTATTGGGGTGCTAACGTTCTTCCAACTACAGGAAATAGAAATGGACTCAGCAAGGGCTGGGGATTTTTATTTAAAGGAGGGAGGAGAACCTCTAGTTCTGAAGTGAGGGGTGAATCAGATAACGGAAAATGTGCAAAAGGTAGCTTGTTTGCAAACGATAATATGAGCGCGAACTAAAACATCATTTTGAATCACCCCTTTCTCTCTTCGTGGACCCAAAGGGAATGACTCCTCTGCTGAGGAGACTTCCTGACTCACTCAAAGATATTCAGCTCCAAAAGGAAATAGCTAACACCCCACTTGCTTCAGGGATGCAAGCTGCTCTAACGGAAAATTTGACACCCAAGAGAAGCCAGCCTGACTTGACTCAAAGGACATGGGAAGAGGTGGCAAGGGAGTTATTACAACTCGTCAGGCAGTATGGGGTGCCTGAGGATTAGAAAATTAGTCCATGTACTTGTCCAAGCCTGGGAAGGATGGGATATGGGTTGGTTCTTCTGGTTTCCAAGGAGGGCTTGGGTGAAAAGATCTTGTTCTATTTGTTATGTGGTTTAACATTGTTACTCTTTTTGCCATGTATCATTCCCTGTTTTATACAACTGATTCAACATGTAGCATCCAACATGTGATTTGTATCTAATAATGGTATAAAACAAATTTGGGCCATTACCCAATCAAAACCAATGTCTATTATGAAAATTATATAAAAACTTCCACATTTTCCTTAAACTTTTTTTTTCCCTTTTCTACCCCCTCCCCCCTATTCTTTTTCTCTCTTTCATCTTTGTTGACAGAGTGATATGAGAGCCTAAATCCCTCTTCATGTAAATCAACAAAGATAAAGATTGGTCTTGTGGCCTTCCTGGACCTCAGCCCAGCCTGAGTGCCCAGGATGTGTACGTCTTACATCAGCTACCCCAAGGAGAAAAGGCTTATAGAATATGTGTATTTGGGGTATGGACAGGTAAGTGGCGCATGGAGGGGGTGGAGGCCCTCCCTGGTGCCATCCCTGGACTCCTGCAAATGCATGAGAACACACAGGAAGATTCCCTGGGAAGCTGCACCTGGACATCGATTCAAGACCTGGACTAAAAAAACTGTTTAAAAAGACCTGAGGAACTCCCGTTTAGAGGAACAATCCCTGCAGAACAACTCCACGAAAAATAGCCCTGGGCCACACACAGGCTAAGAAGGATTTGGACGCTGAAAATTCCCTCTCTCTTCCCACCCCATCTCTGGTTGATGATAATATAATCGCTGCTCTTTTCCTTCCCTGCTCTTTTTCTCTCCTTTCTTTTCTCTGTAGTCCCCTGTCCCTCTCTCTCCCCTTCTCTCTCTCTTCCTCTGTTTTGTTCAACTTTATGCTTTAATGAATAGTTTTGTGGTAATCTAAGGTCTTGCCTACACCTCAATTTCACAACATGGAAATCTGTAAGAACAGATCTCACTTCTCTGCCCCCCAGACCTCAACAACCATCTTAAAAGTACAATGAAGGTGAAGCCAGAATACAGGAGGTCCAGCACTGCTCCATCCCACCACACAAAAATATAGTTATTCTAAATTATCACACTGTAGAAATCACAACAGAGTGCAAGTTACTGGCTTTTTACCATGAAGCTCAAATGCGAATGAGAACAAGTGGAGGGGGTGGGCTTACCATGAAGTCACTTTACCTATGACACCATTCAGACAAGTACTGTGCTCAGCAGTAGTTTCCATGGGAGACCTTTTCAGCCATACTGGAATTTGGGTGGATGAAACATTTCTCCTGTTATCAGCCTATTCCTTATGCAGAGACTGTGAACAACTCATGGCCAGTATTTTATAAGGGAATCTACAGTCAAAAGAACCCACTACACTCCCAAACTGTCACATGCAGTAATTGTACAGCCAAACTGGAATTTTACAGCTACCACAGAGTAGCTCCATGGGCAAAGGAAAAATTGGGTAAAGAACACATATTCATAAATTAATGACTGTTCAAGAACTTTCAAGTCTTCATGAAAAGATGTTTCATTAATGACAAAGCTGTTAAGTATAAAATCCTTAGCATATAATGATTGTGCTCAAAACTGAAAGGCTCTAAAGATCCCACTAATTTATATATTCACAAATACAGACTCTACTCTCAAGTCAAAATGTGTCAAACGTGCGTAACAGGTGCAAAAATTGTATCTGATGTAAAAATGCAGTAAGAATGCTTTTGATGGAAACCATTAAAATAGATGTTATCAGTAAATGTTCAGTGATTATTGGTAGTAATATTTATTAATTGTTTCAGGTATTTGCACTGTCTCATCACATCTGAACATTCTATCTTTCTCCAGTTTCCCAGACTGAAATCAGAGTTCTATCATTGCATACATAAAATTCACACGCATAGAAATTAAATAAAGGTACTACACAATTTTTGTTCTTAATTAAAGACTTGCCTCATTTCATGGATGAAACAGATCTTATCCATAACAGCAGAACAACCATCACAAAAACAGAAATATCATTCACCACCTGTGATAAATCTTTGTTAAGAGAATGAATCGCAGAATCACAGAAACACTCCTGTTGTAAAAAGACCGTCAGGATTACAAAGTTCAACTGTTATTCCTACTCTATGAAGTTCACCCTTAAACCATATCTTCAAGTACGACATCCAAACAACTTTTAAACACATTCAGGGCTGGTGACTCAACCATCTCCCTGGGCAGCTCATTCCAACGTCTGACCAGTCTTTCTGTAAAAAAAAAAAAATTTCTCTAATTTGTAGTCTAAACCCACTCAGTCACTGATTAAGGCCATTCCCTCTTGTTCTATCACTATTTACCTGTGAGAAGAGACCAGCAGCAGGCTCTCCACAAAGCCCCTTCAGGTAGCTGCAGACAGCGATGAGGTCTCTCCTCATCCTCCTCTCTCTCAAACAGCCCCAGTTCCTTCAGTTGCTCCTCATAAAATTTATTCTTCAGACCCTTCGCCAGCTTTGTTGCCCTCCTCTGCACTCGCTCCAGCACCTCCACATCCTTCTTGTAATGAGGTCCCCAATACTGAACATAATACTCAAGGTGTGGCCTCACCAGAGCTGAGTACAAGGGGACAATCACGTTCCTATCTCTGCTGGACAGAGCATTTCTAATACAAGCCAGGGTGGCATTTGCCCTCTTTGCTGCTCATACTGAATTGTCTATTACAACCCCCACACTCCTTTCTGTCAGCTTTCCAGCCACACTTTCCCAAAGCCTGTAGTGTTCCATTCAGTTGTCGTGGCCCAAGTGCAGGACCTGATATTTGGCCTTAATGAAGCTCATGACACTGACGTTGGACCATCAGTCCAATCTATCCAAGTCCCTCTGTAAAGCCTCCTTAACCTCCTGCAAATCAACACTGCCACCCAACTTGGTGTCATTTACAAACTTACTGGCGACACACTCTATGTCTTCATCAAGGTCATCAATAAAGACATTAAACAGAAGCGGTCCCAACACTGAGCCTTGGGGGACACCACTTGTGATCGGCTGACAGTTGGAAGATGAAGCATTGGTTCATAATGCATTGGTCTAGCAAAAACACTACTGTCAGAAGTCCAGGTAGGGCAGCTGGGAATGTTAGTACACACCTGCACTAAAGTTACAGAAAACACAGTGCAATGAAGGCCAAAAAACCCAACTTCAACAGGGATAAAATCTTTCTTAAAGACTCCCAACAGTCTCTCATTAGGACTTACTGTGAAGCAAACATTCATTTTACATTGCCGTATTTGGGACATCCACTAAACAGACAGACAACTTTTGAAAATGAAAGGCATGGACTGGATGACAAATGACTGATCGAAGCATAATACACAATTTGGGCAAGTCCAAACTTCAAATGCTGTTAGGAAGCCTGATCAGGATTACTTCCACAGCACCTGAACTCTTGGTCTCAGCTTTTCCTTTTGTAAAAACATCATTTAAGTGACAAAAAAATGCGAGGACTTGCTCCTTGATAATGAAAAGTACAAAATAAATGCTTGTTATACATGTGTTTCACTCTTTACAGGTTATCTTATGCCTACCCAACAAATCACAGAACTGATGTACGGCTGTTTATGTAAGACAAAAATAAAACAAGCAACAGTATTTAGTGTAGACTACAAATAAGAAAGCTCAAAAAGCTCTTTACCCATGAGTGACAATGAAATTTATCGATATGAGCCCACATATATTTATTTCTCAGTTACTTTTTTTTCATTTCAAATACACTCTTTTATAAGCAAAAACTTACCCTTTCCCTCTTGTATCTTCTGAATACTCACATTCAGTATCAGGCTAGATCCTTCCCTACAGATGCATCCCTACCAGTTCTGCAAGACAAACTATACTTGGAATTACACCCACACAACCTTTTAACTCTCTACTTACAACCCTCACAGCTCCAGCAGTCTTAAGTAACTTTGTAATAAGTACTAAATGAGAACGTAAGAAACAGTTCTGTTGGTCAACCTTGTAACACAGAATCCAGCTCTCCCATCTTCATCAGCATAGCTCTACAATATGAATAAGCCATTAAGATGCCATTTTGGCAGAGTGGGTTTCTCTTCTAATAAATGTTTCTTTACAGGAAAGCACGCAAACAAAATCCAAAATAATAAAAAAAACAAACCTCAAACAAATAAACAAAAAGACACAGAGAAAATTACTCTTAAAAAGACTAAGTGTAGTGGTTTTAAAATAAAAGAATATTTAAGGCCTATCCTTTGGTTTTACTTAACACAAAATTCACAGGGATACTTCCACTTGAAAGTATTTAGTATTTCCTCAAAAGGAATTTAATTCTTAAGGGTCCATCAGCCTCAACTAAAATCAAAGAGATAAGGAAGAAGCTTAGAAAAAGCACACATCTATATTCCGAACTCTTCAATCCTTTATGGAGTATCTAGCACATCCTTTTGCTTTTAAAATGTCAGTAAAAAGCTATGGTTATTAAGGACTGTTTTCACAGCCTAAATCTGTTTTCACACAGATGTAGTACAATTGCCGGGACTGCTCAAGAGGGAAAAGCTGAATGAATCAGTAAGTTACAAATGTGTGACTCCTGACAACTACATTAAAACAGTATTATATAAAATAAGTGACACTGAAGTTTTTTTGGTTGAAAAGGCCTGTATTCCGATACACCAAAGTATAAGACACTAATGTTTTACCACTGCCTTTACACAATGATTCTTTCTAAACTGTATAACATAACAATCTCTTCTGATATTCTGACGGTCGTAAGAAGAAACTACTTACTATAGCTTTCATTAAAATAATAGGACAAAGTCAATTTACACAACTTCCAATAAAAATATCCTGTGATATATAAGTATTTCACATATCACTTTTTCTGACTGGATTTTTTTTCCATTGACATTTTCCATGTAATTCATAGATATTTCGCATATCACATTTTCCAACTGGAAGTTTTTCCATTCACATTTCCATGTAATTTAATTTTTTATTAAAAAAAAAAAAAAAAGCATCAAAAAAGTGATTGATTGGTTGGATGGGCATTTTTTGGAAACTTCTTCACAAAATTACTTTCTTTTCTGCATACCTGACAGTGTATTCTCAAGAAAATTTGTACAATCACCAGTATAAACAGCTTATCTGAACACTGATTACAAAATCAATTACAGTGTAAATTATGTCTTAAAAGGAGCTTCAGAGGTTCAGAGCAGTAATTCATCCTCTAGTAACAGAGTGAAACAATAACTTCCATCACCAAAATCAAGGGTGAAAATAGTTAACTGAAGTTGCATAGAAGCTTCCACACAGTTTTTAAACTCTCCCAAGTCCTAAGCAGGAGTCCTTCCTGTTCGAGTCTTTGCTTAAAAAGATGACAAATATGTCTCAAATCAAATTCAAAGCCCAGAACACTACATTTAGTAAATGCATACAAATCACAAGGAGAATGACAAGAGCATTAATCTGCACTTGTCAGTCTTGGCACACATTCACTCAAACTCAGGCAAAACAGAGCTGCAGTAGAGAATTCTGTGATCTCAAGTCCCCACAGTGAAGGTCATAACAGTACTTTCACATCAAGACATGCATGCAGAATGCCTCTAGGATCATAGAGAACAATATCTCTGTGGATTTCAGCTAAGTGACACTATTTATATAAGTCCAGAACCTGCCCTTTTGCTACAAAAGTACTCCTTCTACGAGAGCAACAATATACCTTCTCACACTTCATTATGCATTACTATACCCTGATGAATTTCCGACTGCCTTGCTAAAAACCACTCAGAACAATAAAGCCTATGAATCCTAGATACGGCCAGGTCATCCCTTCAGCATCCCGATTATTGGGTACAACCTCCTCCTATTTTCTAATGGTGCCTGTTGGAAGCAGAGGCATCTGCTACATATTACGTTAATGCAAAAGGCCTTTTGGATGCTGACCAAAGTTAAAAGGACTTTCTTACCAGCCTTCTGTGCTGTAATTATTACAGTGCTGTGTTTCAGAGACACTAGGCACCTGTATTTTTCATAGGTCAACAGGTTCTGCAGATAAAATCTATCAAAAAACTACCGAATGGAACTAAGTATTTTCACAAAAACACCCTAAAATGTTAATCTGACAGACATAGTATACTTGGATTCCTACATGATTTCCTGCTGTTCAAAACATATATGGAATGCTCTGTTTAACACACATATGGAACGTGTATTAAACAAGATTAATAGAAGAGAATTTTTTAGTCTGAACATGAAGTTACTGTATCTTGGATCAAAACTGCTACACTCTGAGTTTTGCTGATGCCTGGTACAGTGCCTACCGAAAAAAAAAAAAAAATTAAAATCACTAATTGCCAACATCTTTCAGATCAGAATAAAATTAGCATTCAAATTTTATTTCTTGATTTTCACCTATGCCCTTAACTCATTTTTTTCAGCAGCAGAATTTTTACTGTCTGTGTGCAGTCCCAACTGTTTCCATATACCTAGGCAAAAGCCAGTTAGACTCAGTATAGTGAACAGACTGCCAACTACGCAGCTAGTGAGATGCACATGCACCTGATTATAAAAAAAAAAAAACAAACAATTAATACAAGTAAATTATATGGCCTGCAGAACATCCATTGATTCCCACGACAGAAAACTGTAAGGCAGTTTAACTTCCTATCTGTTTACACCTGCAAATTTTTTACTACAGAACTTTCCATCAATACTAATAAGATAGTGAAGTGCCCACAAACAGTGTTTATTATTACACTGCATTACGGAATTTATTTGGACAATAAACAGCTCAAGATATGTATTATCATTCTTTGCTGTTTCTGGAAAAATGCCTGTTCCATTTCTTCAAGTTTTCAGAAACAAAGAAGGAAGAAAACATTCTTGATTCTCCGTCAGGATGTTTGGCTGTGATAACTTTCCATAAAGTTAATCAAGACCAAAAGTGTTTAAGTACCAATCTGTCAACATCCCATTGTTTTCCTGCCACTTCAGAAACATTTAGGGACTGAAGGTGCTTTCTCCCTGGAGCCCAGGGAGGATCTTCTGTGATGGCAATGGCTTAACCTTGACCTTGGAGTTTGCAAGACTTTACATACGTGTTCTGCCTAAGCAATACATCTCAGAAGTGTTTAGAAATCTCATACAAAAATATGAAGATTTCTATTAATTTCTACCAAATAACAGCAACTTTCATGTTTCTGCATGAGTAAGAACATCTGTATCAAGGAGAAGGAAGAGAGGTTCAGATTCTGTTCCATGCTGCTGCTTCACTTATGAAAAATGCTACTAAGTCACAAGGTGTTTACGCATGAAATGGAAAATTGATACATCAAAAATTATTATGATAATTGGATCATACTGTCTTCTCAGCTCTTCCCTCCTCATTCTTCCAAGTCGTAATTGGAGTCATACTCAGAGAAATACTAGTTCTACGCTGTGAAAAAAGACAAATTAGAATCATAGGATGGTAAGGTTGGAAGGGACCTCAAAGGTCATCTAGTTCCAACCCCCTGCCATAGGCAGGGACACATTCTTTCCATTAATCCTCCAAACAGGGACACGCTCTGAAGAACTAAATCAACAAATACACAAGTTTGGAGAGAGAGAGCACTGCATGTTTCATTATCTCCTAAATGTGATGTTTGTAGCAGAATTATAGGCATGACAACAATAGCCCAAAAAAAACCCCACACAGTTTGTCACTATCCTCAACTCTAACATCATTAATGTTGTGCATTGGAGTTTCTTTCTAGAAAGCGGAGGGATGTGACAGAAATGTGCTTGTAGGTTTTATACACTTTTCTGAAAATGATAATGCAAGCTATGAGCTATCATCTAAATCAAGTCGGTTTCATCCAATTTTTATTGCAGACTTAAGACTACCTTCTATTTATTAATTTTAATAAGAGCTGACACTTCACTCTTAAGACTTATACAGAACAATTAATACAGTGTCATCACTGAAAACCTATTTGATTAAAATATCTTAACATTCTTAGAGATTTCACAACACTACACAGCATCTATACAGTTATTCCCATCTAAATACTGATGCATCTTCTGGGTATCAGTCTGCAGATGCAGAGCTCTGGGCAATTTCCAGGGAATTAATGAGCAAAGCCATGCTGCTAACAGGCATTGGACACCAGGCTGCAAACATGCCCGGATGGGAGCTCACCTGACGGGGTGGGCGGGGCAGCGCAGGCACGTCGCTGCGGGTGCTCCCGGCTGGGCCGGGCCCCCTGGCTGGGCCGAACTGGGCCGGGTCATGCACAGCTGTTTGCGGTGCTGAAATAGTGCAAGAGGAAAATGCACACCTAAGCCCTGCAATACTGCAGGTGCTCAGCTCCTCCACGGCACACCAACCACGGTCCAATCGATGGATAAGATTCAAAAGAAAACTCATCCGTCTCGTGTCAATACACTGCTTACCATCACCTCTTTGGATGACTTCCTACGAGTTCCTACAAACCTCCCTCAATGCTAAAATGCTCACCAGGTCTTGGACATGCAAACTCCCGAGTTTTGTTTAACTGACTGGCCAACTTCTTGCAAAGCAAAACACAGAAGCAAGGCCATTTTCATAGAGTCATCTGCTAAGTTACTGCCCCATAGGCCTGCTTGCAGCATTGCTGTTTGAATTTCCTACCACTGATCAAGGTCATAGACTGCTGAAAAGGATAAAAAAGATGATTTTCACTTGCTGCAATTAAGTCACCAGGAGTTTCTAAACATTAAGTTTGCACTTGGTAATATTTATGAAACTCTGTTTCTTATTTCCCAACATGTTTCATCTCTACAGAAAAACCTTGTCAGCTTGCTTCCACCAGAGTACAAAAGTTAGTACATGTCAAACATAATACATTGACTTACTTCTGTTTCATGACACATTTTTTTCTTTTCAATGAATTCTTTATTTACACCACATGCACTAGCAAAGTCCAAGCGCATCTGACAAGAATTAGAAAGCTATATTCAAACCTGAACAGGATCAACAAATAGTGCAGTGAGTCCTCTTGGGCACAATCAAACATCTATGGGCACGTTCTATGTAAGATTCATTCTACTGCATAAAGCAGGGTACTTTCCTAAAATAAAGGCATATGTGCCTTCAGAAAACGGTCAGCTTTAAAAATTATTTTACAGCTACTACATTATCAGACATACGCAGTATTTTATTTTCCATGGAGAAGATTCTATACGTCCCTAAGCTAAAAAGCATTTTAAAGGCACTTATTTTTTCAGATGTCAAGTGTAACATATTTACAACTGTAAACAGAGGTATATTTTTCTCTGCATGTTCTTCAACTTACTTTTTAAAAGTCAAATGTGAGTATAAAACCAGACTATGCCTAAATTTAAAAGCTATCGGATATCCAACAGCTAAAGATGGTGCTATGCCCTTTCCTCCTAACAAGCTTCTTGAAAAAGAGAAGTTTTCTTTTTCAACATGAATGATAGTGCCCCTTGAAGCTGCAGTTCACTCCAAGCCCTGCCATGATTACTGCAGTTTTCGGTGTCTCTCAGACTGAAACATATTGTATTTCTATTTACAGGTAAGTATATTTATATTCTGTAGTGTCAGTGCTGAAAAACTACATTAACCTTGATTAAGTCACATGATTGCATAACTCCTTCCATGTAGTCATATCCAACCAAAACTTAACTACTACTACTTTAATGGTCTAAAATTAGTTTTCTTCTGATCCATAACATTATCCTAAGGGAATGAAAACTTGTAACTTTTCACCTGAATTAAAACTACAACTGAACCTTGAAGTAATTATCTAGTATAAGCTGATGCATACAGGAATGTACATTTGATTACCTTGCATTAAAATTTCCATTTGAAGTTTCTAGAAAATTAAGAGTAATTAAAATGTTTAGAAATTTACTTTTTTCAGTTTTGCTCTTCGTGCCTGAAGCACCACTTGTGGAAACATATGCCAGACAATAAGACTCCTACATTGCAGCTGTGCCACTTAAGTTATTTCACAGAGAAAAACCTCTTCACCAGTACTCCAGCAGTTTGGAGAGATGCTCTTTGACTGGCACCCTTATTGAGTACAGTATCATTAAGCAGCTTTCAGAATCTTTGCTGTTAATGTAGAGAAACTGGGTTCTGAGCCAGGAATAGAAGTTTTGCATGTGCAAAGATTGCACAATAGGATCCAATTTGTCAAAGAGTCCTCAGTAACATAATACTTCTCTAACTCTACTCTCCCCCACTAAGTAGGGGACTAGGTACCATTTCACGTTGAAATTGCAGCATTCATTTCCACAAAAAGCAGGGTACTACAGAATCCTTGATTTTTATATTTACTGAATGTTACCAGCGGGAAAGTCTTCTTTGACCTTGAAAGCCATCATTTTTGGTTGATCAGTCGATGTATTTCTAACTAAACTGAAAAAAGCACCACCATATCTACAAGTAAGGTATTTTTCTCTTCAAAACTTTGAAATCTCACTGTTTTATGTTTCTGTTGACCTGAAATGCCACATTTTCGTTTCTTGGTCAAAAAAATTATAACTGAAATTACAACCAAATCCTTCAGACAGAACCTGTGAAAAGCATTTGTGGGGCTTATTCCACAGCTTTGATCACCACAATCCTCCTACCTCTAGCTCTCTATCATCTATCACATTCATTGGGGTTGTGAGGCATTAAATAAAACAATTAAAGCATAACTCTTCCCTTTCCTCTTAAACATTCTCCTAGAATGCATTCATATATCTGAGACTGCACAGTGGATATTGCATAGTGATGACAATTAACCTTGCCATGAAAACACTCAACATGAAATTTAGTCATTGGGAATTAAAAGACTGTGAAGGCATGTTCTAAGCCCAGGGCTAAGCATTCCCACACCGTAACTGCAGGCAGCATGCTCTAGCAGGCAGAGCTTCCCGACACGTATATGCCCACCGTGTTTCTCTCCAGGGCTGAGGTCCATTCACTCAACTTCGACAGGCTGACCCAGCAGGAAGTGGCAAATACTTACCACCATTGAGGCTTTAGACAAACCACCTTGCACCCCCAGTTATGCCAGCAACACTCAGTGACGCACAGAAGAAAATTTTACCTGGATTTCCCTTGCATGGTAGACGATGATGAGCCCGAGCAGGATGATTGTGGAGAGGCTAATAAGGCATTTCAGAGCGAGGGAATACAGTGACTCCTGCAAGAGAAAGACACGGCCGTCCCTCAGATACCCACAAGCAGGGACTGCACCCTTCCCACTTCTTCCCCCCCTTCCCCCAGGAGGGCCGCCTCGCCTCACAGTGTGAGGCAGGCCAGCGAGACGGGACGGGGCCAGAAGGGAGGACGCGCAGCTCGCCGTGCTGGGCTCCTGAGGGGCTAGGGACGCCACTCCACGGTGCCGGGAGGCAATCGAACACGGTTGCCACGCCGGACCGGGCGTGAGTCGGCGCGTACCTTGGTGTAGGCGCCCCAGGAGAGCTCGGTCTCGATGACCATGACGACGATACCGAACATGCCGAAAATGAGCGCGTAGTCGCTCAGGCGCTTGCGCTTCTCGAAGAGTGCCCGGCGGTGCCCCAGCTTGTAGCCAATATTCTGATTCTTCTTCTTGCTGGACTTGCCCCCGCCG
>VWZE01011132.1:14609-31180 GCA_013396675.1 Eubucco bourcierii
GGGTCCAGAGGAGGCCACGAGGATGCTCTGAGGGCTGCAGCAGCTCTGCTATGAGGACAGGCTGAGAGAGTTGGGGCTCTGCAGCCTGGAGAAAAGAAAGTTTCGAGGAGACCTGAGAGCAACCTTCCAGCATCTGAAGGGGGCCTACAGGAGGACTGGGGAGGGACTATTGACAAGGTCTTGCAATACCAGGACAAGTGGCAATGGGTTTGAACTGGCAGAGGGAAAATTTAGACTGGATGTTAGGAGGAAGTTGTTTACAGTGAGGGTGGTGAGGCACTGGCAGAGGTTGCCCAGGGAGGTTGTGGCTGCTCCCTCCCTGGAGGTGTTGAAGGCCAGGTTGTTTGAGGCCTTGAGTGAGCTGTACTAGTGGGAGGTATCCCTGCCATAGGGTTGGAACTGGATGATCTTTGAGGTCCCTTCCAACCTTACCATTCTATGATTCCATGAAATACCAGAAGGGAGTTTTCCTGAGGTTTTTTTTTTGGCATGTTGTGCATAGTGTTAGTCTATTTTAACAAGATCACATTCTAGCACCACTGTCTCTTTAAGAGATGGAAAATGCATCTCTTTAAGATGGAGAAGACAATTTGACACAGAGAATTTGAGCTCTGTCCTGAGGGCAGCAGCATTGTCTTCCATTGGTTATGTACTTGATCAGAATTAATCTGCTGTCATCACAGCCCAGTGACATGGAGCATTATTACCTCTGTTTTACAGAAGGGAGTTCAGGCATGAAATGAAGTCGGCAGTGATTTTGAATATCAGGTTCTGGGTCCTCGGATCTGAAACAGGGATATGGTTTGACTTCCAGAATAATTTGCATTCAGAATACTTTCTGTCTTCAGTGCCAAAGCTGAGACAGTTGGTCAAATCTGGCTGCACTCTCAAAGCATCAAACCCTGGTAACCACATAGGGGAAGATTAGTTCCAAGTGCCTTGTGCAGCATAAGGACGTTGGGGTTTCTGCAGGGCTGCAGGCTCCTTCCCTGGAGTGACATCCAGCTGCCATAGCTCAAGCTCTTTCTGTTACCTAACTTCCATCAGCATTTCTTGCTCAGCTTTGGTGGCCATTGAAGCAGTAGTCTGACAGACAGTCTCCTTCCTTTCAAAACAACAGTGTCTCTCCAGAGTGGGTCCTGACCTGCTGGTCGTAGAGCTAAGGGAAGGGACTTTATGTCTGAGATCAGATGCATACATTCCCTCTGTGTGTGTGTGTGAGCGAGCAAGGGTGAAGGCAAGAAATAATGATCCACTTGATGAATGTGTACTATTTAAATACCTTATGATATGCACTGCATCCATATGCATGGCCCAGGTAGATAGATAAATAAAAACCCTTCTGAAAGTCTCCTGTGTCATGAAGATGTTGATTTAAACCCTTCTTGCAGTGCACAGCGCCTTCAATTGCTGCTGCTGCTATTTACTGCTGTTCTGTTGATGATTTCTGCTGCATCAACTCTGTTCATAACTTTATTTGGGAAGAGGATAGGTTGCAGTATCAAAAGATCCAAGTTAAAATTAAACAATACAGTTGGGAGCTGCTACTAATCAAAATTGGACAGTTAATCATAGAATCATAGAATCATAGAATGGTAAAGTTGGAAGGGACCTCAAGGATCATCCAGTTCCAAACCCCTGCCATAGGCAGGGACACCTCCCACTAGTACAGGGCACTCAAGGCCTCCTCCAACCTGGCCTTGAACACCTCCAGAGAGGGAGCAGCCACAACNAGGTCCCCTCGAAGCCTTCTCTTCTCCAGGCTGCAGAGCCCAAACTCTCTCAGCCTGTCCTCACAGCAGAGCTGCTGCAGCCCTCTGAGAATCTTGGTGGCCTCCTCTGGACCCACTCCAACACTTCCATGTCCTTCCTGTGCTGAGGGTTTCAGAACTGCACACAGGACTCCAGGTGGGGTCTGATGAGAGCAAAGGGGCAGAATATTAAGTTCTGCAGCAGCATCACAGAAAGACTGGAATGGGTGAGAGAGAAGGGTGACCTACCTCTTTCCTCCTCACCTGGCTTCCTGCCTGCACCACTTTTGCATTTCCATTACCATAGAATCACAGAATGATTTGGGTTGGAAGGGACCTTAAAGATCATCATGTTCCAAAACCCCTACCATGGGCAGGGACACCTCTCACTAGACCAAGTTGGCCAAGACCTCATCTCACCTGGTCTTGGAACACCTTCAGGGAGTGGACACCCATGACCTCCCTAGGCAAGCTTCTCCAGTGGCTCATCACTCTAAACTGTAAAAAATTTAATTATGAAGCAACTACACCTCTACAGTGAGCTCCTTGTGCTGATTCCAATGTCTTTTTCTCTGTGTAAGTCTCCTATCAAACATGTTTGTTACCTTCTGCTCTCAGGCAAGCAGCACCAGAACAAGAGGACACAGTCTCAAGCTGTGCCAGGGGAAGTTTAGACTGGAAGTGAGGAGAAAGTTCTTGACTGAGAGAGTCATTGGCTGCTGGAATGGGCTGCCCAGGGAGGTGGTGGAGTCACCGTCCCTGGAGGTGTTCAAGGTGGGTTTGGACGTGGCACTTGGTGCCATGGTCTGGTCTTGAGGTCTGTGGTATTGGGTTGGACTTGATGAGCTTTGAGGTCTCTTCCAACCCTGGTGATACTGTGAGACTGTGATGTTTCTTTCAGGATACCTTCAAACCAACCAGTTTGTCTGTATTTCCAACCCATGCATTCCTTCAGGCCAACAGAACAGTGATTGTGCTTCTCCATTATTTTTTCTTATGGCCTGATTTCTACTCCTTCCTTATATTATCTCCTTAAAGCTGTAAGTTCTCAGTGCAAGAATTGTCTTCTTTTTAGCCCTCCTTCTTCTTCCCCTTCACTGTTTGTGCTTGATTTATTTGGCATAAATAACAGCAGTGAGGAGGCCAACGCATGACCCCACGTGTCTGTCGTTTTTTTGCCAGCATAAAACCTCAGTCTCAAACCTGGAAATATTTCTCAGATTGTTTTTCCCATACCACCCACATCTCTTTTTTTTTTTTTTTTTTTTTCCACGAGAGGAAACTGCTTATGTTGAATGCTGTGGGAACCTAATTGTTACTTTATCACACAGAGAGGGGGGAGGAAAGAAAGTGCTAATTAACCAACACGCTTTTCTGAAACCAGATGATACTTTCCTTTTCTAGAAAGAAGAAGCTTAATGTAATATCCCTTCGTCCCTGCCTGGTGAAACCAGATGAATTGCCAAGAAGTTTTCTAATTTCATTTGCATAAGCCCTTTCCTAGCTACTTTGAAGACAGTTCAAAGCTGGCTGTTTGGTTGTTTGCCACTCAGCAGCAGGAATGCTTGCTTTTAATTTCCTCCATGTTTGAGTATCAGGGGGAATAAAGCCACTCATCTGCATATGATAATGCTGCTCCTCTGGTTGGGTCTTCCCTTCTGAAAAAGAGGGCCCAGATTGATCATAGAATCATAGAATGGTAAGGTTGGAAGGGACCTCAAGGATCATCTAGTTCCAACCCCCTACCATAGGCAGGGACACCTCCTACTAGTACAGGTTACTCAAGGCCTCATCCAATCTGGCCTTGAACACATCCAGGGAGGGAACATCCACAACCTCCCTGGGCAACCTGTGCCAGTGCCTCACCACCCTCACTGTAAAGAACTTCCTCCTAACATCCAGTCTAAATCTCCCCTCTGCCAGTTTAAGCCCATTGCCCCTTGTCCTGTCATTGCAGGACCTTGTGAATAATCCTTCCCCAGCCTTCTTGTAGGCCCCCTTCAGATCCTGGAAGGCTACTCTAAGGTCTCCTGGAAGCCTTCTCTTCTCCAGGCTGCAGAGCCCCAACGCCCTCAGCCTGTCCTCACAGCAGAGCTGCTCCAGCCCTCTGAGCATCTTTGTGGCCTCCTCTGGACCCACTCCAACACTTCCATGTCCTTCCTGTGCTGAGGGTTCCAGAACTGCACACAGTACTCCAGGTGGGGTCTGACGAGAGCAGAGTAAAGGGGCAGAATCACCTCCCTTGCCCTGCTGGCCACGCTTCTCTTGATGCAGCCTAGGACTCGGTTGGCTGTCTGGGCTGCATGTGCACACTGCAGGCTCATGTTGAGCTTTTCATCAACCCAGACTCCAAGGTCCTTTTCCTCAGGGCTGCTCTCCAACCATTCACCACCCAGCCTGTATTTGTGCTTGGGATTGTGCCTACCCAGGTGCAGGACCTTACACTTGGCCTTATTGAATTTCATCAGGTTGGCCTGGGCCCACCTCTCCAGCCTGTCCAGGTCGCTCTGGATGGCATCCCTGCCCTCTAGCAAGTCGACTGTGCCACACAGCTTGGTGTCATCTGCAAACTTGCTGAGGGTGCACTGATTCCTGTGTCCATGTCACTGACAAAGATGTTAAACAGCACTGGTGCCAGCACTGACCCCTGAGGGACACCACTTGGCACTGGTCTCCAGGTGGACATTGTGCCCTTGATCACCACTCTCTGTGTGCCACCATCCAGCCAATCCTTATCCAGCGCGTGGTCCACCCATCAAGTCCATGTTTTTCCAGTTTGGTGCCCAGGATGTCATGTGGGACAGAGTCAAATGCCTTACTCAGGTCCAGGTAGATGTTGCAGGAGGCTTGGTGGAGTGCACAAGTTGTTCATCAGTTTGAGACAGGCGATGAACACAAGAGGTTGAGCAATGTGCCCGAAGTCTTGTCTCGATGTCTGAGATGAGTACGTTTGACGCAGTTTGATTTGTCAGCAATTCAAGATTTATTCATGAAGTGAAATAAATCAAAGGCTGATTTCAGCAGCACTTACTGTAACAAATGATTCAGTAAAGCAGTGATTTAATTACAGGGTCAAGGATGACAAGATGACAACTTACTACAAGGTTACTCCAACCAAAGCATGCATAAACAAAGCATACAGACTCTCAAATACTTGGCCAGGGAAATATGTAAATGCTCACAAAAGCAAATGCATAAAATCAAATGCCTAGAAGGGTGGAGAGGTGGGTAAAAGAGGACTAGCCCATAATAAAAAAATTTCCTCTTTTAAGTGCTCACAATGCATCAGCATTTTGCATTGGGTAGGACCTGAGTCTCAAAGAGTTAATCTCACCCAGGCCTTTTGTCAGCTTTGCCATCAGAGATCCTGAGAGGTGTCCCAACTGAGAAGGGTGCTGGATGCAGCCTAGTGTGATCCAGGAGAGCTAAAAAGGTCTCATTTTGGAGCACTCCTTGTAGGGTCTGAGACAATTGACTTTTGTCAGGTGCCATTTTGACTTAGGTCAAGTGTTTCAGTGTTTTGTTTTGTGCAAGTCTCAGACTTGAGGATCCTGGTATTGTTCCATCAGTTGCACATGCCCAGAATCTTGAGGCCCTGATATCTACTTTCTGGGCCACATCCTAAGTATGTGTGTACCTACCCCATCATAAGAAGATCAGCTGCTCATCCAAGAAAACAAGGAGGGGAGTAGGAGCTGAGTGTGCTAAGGGAGTGCCTCAGTGCTGGGATCCACTTCAGGAAGTAACTGTCCTTGTCCCCAGAGAACAGGGAGGGCAGGAGGTATGTTAAGGGGTGCTTTAATTAATGCTCTGGTACACAACCTTTTACAACTGCCATGTGGACCTGGGGAGAGAGCCCATGAGTGAGGAGTGGGAATGTCACCACTACACTAGGTCAGTGGCCCAACTGCTTCTTTTCTGTGCCTTTTGTTCCTCTTACCCTATAAGATATGGCTTCTTCCTCAGCTCTGCTGACTGAAAGTCAGGGTCATCTTTCAGTTAGTCTCCTTGGCCTTTGTGGTGCCTAGGGACTGCTGCTCACCTGCATATCTTTGGTGGATACTTCACTTCTTTCAAGTGCGACTGATGAAGCAGTCCTTGTGCTCACACAATTAAATACAGGAATGTGGCAGGACTTGCAGAGGTGCCTTTTGTTGAGAAAAGCCTGTATCCATCCCAGGATGAGAGCACAGGCAGCCCAGCCTACATTGCTCTGTTCCTTACCAAGGAGATGAGAATAAGGAAAGTGATTTGGTTGCCCAGGGAGGTCGTGGCTGCTCCCTCCCTGGAGGTGTTCAAGGCCAGATTGGATGAGGCCTTGAGTAACCTGTACTATCACAGTATCACAGTATCACCAGGGTTGGAAGAGACCTCAAAGATCATCAAGTCCAACCTGTCACCACAGCCCTCAAGACCAGACCATGGCACCAAGTGCCACGTCCAAATGCACCTTGAACACCTCCAGGAACGGTGACTCCACCACCTCCCTGGGCAGCCCATTCCAGTACTAGTGGGAGGTGTCCCTGCCTATGGCAGGGGGTTGGAACTAGATGATCCTTGAGGTCCCTTCCAACCTTACCATTCTATGATTCTATGATTTCATAGAAGAGCTGGAATCATCAATACCACAGAGGTGTTGACTACCTGCTTTGTACAGGGAGAAGACTACAAGGAGTCATGAGAACTCTTAATTTGCATGGCAGCAAGTGTCTTGGATGGTCTGCTTTGCTTAACCAAAAGAGAAAATGACTCTTAAAAAACAGGTTGATCAAAATGCAGTGGCATCCCACGTGGGCACTCTTTTTATTTAGAATTGAAATGACATTTGAATTCTTTATTGAGTGAAGCCCATTTTACTGGATAGGTTTATCCAAATTGGGTGCTAATGTCATCTAGTTAATCCACATGAGTTTAGGGAAATGAAACCACATCTTTTTTTTTTTTTTTTTTAGTTTCCCAAACATTCCTACATTGTTGTGTCCTCTGCCTTGGCTCTCTGCTTGTCTCTGCACACGTTCCCTTTGCTTTGTGCTTACTGCACAGAGTCTCTTCATCTCAAATCTGTTTGATGGGCTGGCTCTATGTAGTACACATTTATTCTCCTCTCCTTTAGTTCTGCCTCTTCTAACAACAAAGCAGAAAGCCATAACTGCTTATTACAGGACAGACACTAATGTTTGATCTGAGACCGGTTGCCACAAATGGTTTTAATCTCTTTGTGGGTGACCAATGCTGCTGCATCTTCAGTGAAGTTACCTGGCTGAAGATTCTGAGGCTATCTGCAGACACTAAAACCCTCAACCTACAGCAGAAATACAGGTCCCAGTCTGCTTCAGCTACTGAGGAGGCCTGCAAATTAGGAACATTAGCAAGCTGATACTCTTTAAGCAGTCTGACCATGCTAGAAGAACAGAAGCTCCTTCTGTACCCTTTGGCTGATGCATACCTTGTTTTAATTATGGTCTGGGACACCTAAGCAGTGTTAATTTTTCATGCACTCCTGTTTTCTCTGTTAGGTTATGGAAGATCTTTTCAAGACAGTGACAAGTACTGTGGTCTCCAAATGTCCTCGTGATGTTGAGCTTTTTCATAAATACATAGCTCCTACCCAGAAGGTAATAAATATGACAGAAAAGATCTGCAATCCTGTTACACATTTTGGGTTTCTTTGTTACAGGGCTTAATTTTAGTTTTGTTTCTTTACTTTGTTTTCCTCTGTTAGCAAACTGTGAAGAGCTAAAAGGTAGTCAGAGCTGAAGTGATTGTTCAGACCAATGGGAAGAGGACACACAACTTTGTGTAGCTGGTAGCAAGTGTGGTGGAACTGTAGCTGTCAAAACATCTAAGAGCCTCTGAATTACCAACTTCAATAATTGGGTGTTCTTTTAGGACTGAATGTCTGGGAGTAGATTTCGACCCTGTCTGGATCACAGTTGAGACCTACAAATGAAAACTTGGAGGGAGGGAGGTGGCTTTTCTGAGTTTCCACTGGACCCCAGAACCATTAAGAGTAGCTTTACATTTTATTATTTTTCTTATTTTGACCAAGGGCAGGTTGGAACAGATTCTGAAGCACAGATTTGTGATGTAAGTACTTCTGGTTTAAAATTTGGTCCTATTTTGTGTACGTTCTTTTTCTTTCCTAACCCAATGCCTACTGGCTTAGTTTGATGTCTCCAAAAAGAGCATGAAATCCACTCTCTTTGTACTGCTGCTAGTTACCCTTTCATCTCTGCATGCAACTGACCTCTGAATTTGGTGGACTTTTGCTTCCCTAGGCAAAATCCTTCTCCATCAGTAGCCTCCTCCCAGCATGTACCTGTGCAGTGATTCACTTCCTGTCATGCCCGATTGTAGCTTTGGTGCTCTGCATTCTTTCACACTTCACACCAGTGACTCCCTTTTTATGAAAATATTTTGGCATTTAAAAATCCTAGTTGGTTTTCTTTTCCCAATTGCTTTTCAACCCTCAACTGCTCGTGCAAGTCCTTTCCCCTGTTTTCTGTGTGCTCAAAAACTGAAGGAGTTTTGGTTTCCCACATTTGCCCCCTGAAATACCTTCCTTTCCCCACTCTTACCTGTCTCTTCAAATAGTGATTCTCTCCATACTTCCCTCAGGGCACTGTAGGGATGCTCAGCCCTGCACTGATTTCCTGTTTAGCAGCTACAGCCACACTGGGGTGACAGGATCATGGTAGATCCTCCCTGTGCCTCATGGCTGCATAAGCACCATGGGAGACCCCAGTGAAATCACTGTCTCCCTACTTCAGCCCTTCTCTTTGGACCTCACTGATTTTGCTGAGAGCACAGAGTTGCACTCAGCTTCTCACATGGTCCAAGTTAAAAGAGTGAGTCAGCCTGTTTCTCTCTCCCTCTCTGTCTCTTTCTTCTTCAGAGGCTGGCACATTCGGGGCATTTTTTGCTTTGGTACATCAGTTACATGCATTGAACCTGTGCCAACAATGGCTCTCATTTGGGCCATGCCCTCACATAACCCATACACGTGGAGCATTATATTCCTTCTTGAGGTGTTTCCCCCAGAAGCCTTCCCTGTATCAGTGAAACTCTGTAGATGGGCATAGAGAGCTCAGGCTCTTCAGGGAATTTGGTTTATCATTTCATTGAGCCGATGAAGCAGAGAGATGAAATTGTCATTGGCCTAATATTTCTTCTCTCTGTCCACAGCATCTGCTTGATGTGTGGGAAGTATCTTCCACTGAGTCTTGATTCCCAGTTATCAAACCTGCAGCTTCTTTGACTGCATGTCCCCTGTTTGCTCTTCTGTGGTGCTGATTTTGTGCACTGGTAGAAATCACCAGTGGAGAATCTGCTCTCAGCTCTGTCAGAGGAGTAAGGGAACATTGCTGCAATGAAATCTCACGACTGAGAAAGTGAAAATGTTTTGAGTTACAAGCCTTTTGCACTCTGAGCTGTTATTTTTGCCCAACACCATGCCAAACAGTGGAGCTGTGCCAGTGAGGGCATGTTGTTTTCTTAAGCAAATCCACGGGTTTCTGTGAAGCAACCCTCTGCAGAGCTCACCTCTGACCGAAATGCAACATTGCAGTTGCAAAAGTGCCTTGAGAGCTTGGCACTTCCTGCCCTGTGTGTAGCTGAAGCACAGGAGAAAACATAGGATTCCTGCCATATAAAATGGCTTTTGGTTTCTGTCCAGAGAAGCATTGCTGGGAAGTCTGACATCACAGCAGAAGTTGGCATGGTGGTGGGGAAATGCCTTCTCAATTTTCCAGTGCAACACTTAGCCAGAAAACTTCCTTGTTATTCCTTTCATAATTATTTTAAAGTGGGTTTGTTTTTTTTTTTTTTTTCTTCTTCCCCTCTTGCAGAATTTCCTACAATGAGGCAGTGGAAATTTTGAAGCAAGCTTCTCAAACTTTCACTTTCAAGCCAGAGGTAGGTGGTTGACTGGTGGCTTAACCCTGTGCCCGTTCATGTGCAGCTTGAGCTTTATCATAGAATCATACAATCATTTTGGTTGGAAGAGATCTTTAAGATCATCAATTCTAACCATTCATTGTCCATCAATTCTAACCATTCATTGTCAGTTTGGAGTTGGCAGGGCAACTCTAAACTATGTCCCTCAGCACACCCACATCTTTTTAAAGACTTCCAGACTGCTGGAGAGCAACCCTGAGGAAAAGGACCTTGGAGTCTGGGTTTATGAAAAGCTCAACATGAGCCTGCAGTGTACACATGCAGCCCAGACAGCAACCGAGTCCTAGGCTGCATCAAGAGAAGTGTGACCAGCAGGGCAAGGGAGGGGATTCTGCCACTTTACTCTGCTCTTGTCAGACCCCACCTGGAGTCCTATGTGCAGTTCTGGAGCCCTCAGCACAGGAAGGACATGGAAGTGTTGGAGCGGGTCCAGAGGAGGCCACAAAGATGCTCAGAGGGCTGCAGCAGCTCTGCTGTGAGGACAGGCTGAGAGAGTAGGGGCTCTTCAGCCTGGAGAAGAGAAGGCTTCGAGGATACCTGATAGTAATCTTCCAGTATCTGAAGGGGGCCTACAGGAAGGCTGGGGAGGGATTATTTACAAGGTCCTGCAATGACAGGACAAGGGGCAATGGGTTTGAACTGGCAGAGGGGAGATTTAGACTGGATGTTAGGAGGAAATTCTTTACAGTGAGGGTGGTGAGACACTGGCACAGGTTGCCCAGGGAGGCTGTGGCTGCTCCCTCCCTGGAGGTGTTCAAGGCCAGATTGGATGAGGCCTTGAGTGAGCTGTGCTAGTGGGAGGTGTCCCTGCCTATGGCAGGGGATTGGAACTAGATGATCCTTGAGGTCCCTTCCAACCTTGCCATTCTATGTTTCTAATATTGACTCCACTGATTACCTAGGCAGCCTGTTCCAGGCCTTGACAACCTTTTATGGGGCAGATTTTTTTTCCTGATATCCTACCTAAAACTCCCTTGGCATGACTTGAGGCCATTTCCTCTTGTTCTGTCGCATGTTGTTCGAGAGAAAAGACTGACCCCCACCTCGCTACAACCTCCTTTCAGGTAGTTCTAGAGAGTGAGCAGATCTCCCTTGAGCCTCTTTTTTCCAGTTCCCTCAGTACTTGCATTGCTTGCTGCACTGCTGTTCTGTAAGGGAAGGTAGGCTTGAAGAATGGAGAGAGGCTGAGAGAGCTGGGATTGTTTAGCCTGGAGAAGAGGAGGCTCAGGGGAGACCTTCTTGCTGTCTACAACTACCTGAAGGGTGGTTGTAGCCAGGAGGAGGTTGTTTTCTTCTCTCAGACAAGCAGCACCAGAACAAGAGGACACAGTCTGAAGCTGTGCCAGGGGAAGTTTAGGCTGGAGGTGAGGAGAAAGTTCTTGCCTGAGAGAGTCATTGACTGCTGGAATGGGCTGCCCAGGGAGGTGGTGGAGTCACCGTCCCTGGAGGTGTTCAAGGCAGGTTTGGACGTGGCACTTGGTGCCATGGTCTGGTCTTGAGGGCTGTGGTATCGGGTTGGCCTTGATGAGCTTTGAGGTCTCTTCCAACCTTGGTGATACTGTGATACTGTTGTATTTTGGGATAGCACAACTGAGAGAGAAGTTTGGGCTCATCCCTATGCTTTGCTCTTGTTAAGAAAATATTTGTGATTCACTCTAGGTTGTCCTGTGGGGCTTGGGCAGGATTTATTGGTGACATGGCAGTGCTGGATTAATAGTTGGGCTGGATGATCTGAAAGATCTCTTCAACCAGAATAATTCTATGATTCAATGATCTCATTTTTCTTTCTGATAGCACAAGATTTGTTACTTAGTGCAGGTTATCTGCCTCCTGAGGTGTTTGCTCAGCTGTAACCCAGGTATAACTTTTTCCCTCTGTGGCTGAAATGGGAGTGAGATCTGTAGCAGAAGAACATGTAACTTTGCAGGAGAGGAAGTGATGAGTTTGCTGTTGAAGGAACAAGACATAGCCAAAAGCACTTCTCCTTCCTGTGTTTAAGTAGTGTTGAGTACATTGTGAGTACATTGTGGATTTAGTAGCAGTTAGCTAAGGAGGGTTGTTGTCCTAGTCCTCAAATGTGCAAGGTCCTGAACCTGGGTAGGCACAGTCCCAAGCACAACTCCAGACTGGGNTGGGCAGCAGGGCAAGGGAGAGGATTCTGCCCCTTTACTCTACTCTTGTCAGACCCCACCTGGAGACCTGTGTGCAGTTCTGGAACCCTCAGCACAGGAAGGACATGGAAGTGTTGGAGTGGGTCCAGAGGAGGGTCACAAAGATGATCAGAGGGCTGGAGCAGCTCTCCTGTGAGGACAGGCTGAGAGAGTTGGGGCTCTGCAGCCTGGAGAATAGAAGGCTTCCAGAAGACCTGATAGTAATCTTCCAGTATCTGAAGAGGGCCTACAGGAAGGCTGGGGAGGGACTATTGACAAGGTCTTGCAATGCCAGGACAAGGGGCAATGGATTTGAACTGGCAGAGGGGAGATTTAGACTGGATGTAGGAGGAAGTTGTTTCCAGTGAGTGTGGTGAGACACTGGCACAGGTTGCCCAGGGAGGTTGTGGCTGCTCCCTCCCTGGAGGGGTTCAAGGCCAGGTTGTTTGAGGCCTTGAGTGAGCTGTACTAGTGGGTAGTGTCCCTACCTATGGCAGGGGGTTGGAACTGGATGATCTTTGAGGTCCCTTCCAACCTTACCATTCCATGATTCTATGATTCTAAATAAAGGAATCATGAGACAGTACCAAAAGTTTGACAAGGGCTAATAAACCAAACCATCCCTATCACGTAATCTAGAGGTATGTAAAGAGAATCCCTTGTCTTTCCCTAGCATAGGTGTTGACTGGCCAAAAGAAACATGTCTAGTACTTTCTAACACTAACTTTCTGCCAGTTTCAAACACACACACACACCAGAAAGAACATTCTTGGTGTTCATCTCATGTATACTGATTGATCTTCACCTCATTCTGGTGCTTTGGGGAAAATAATCCTCAAGCTGAAGCTGCTTTCATAGCCAGCTGGGAAACTGTCATGTCTCTGACTGCAAGTGGGTGTAGAACCTCAAATCCTGTATCTCTGCTACCTTGATACGAGACACCGAACTCAGGGTATGTTCAGATGAGGAAAGTCTGCAGAGTATCTGTTTTTCTCTTCCCATTCCACTCCCTTGGTGTTCTTTACACATCCTATAATGGATGGGAGGTCTCTAGTCAAAAGCCACAGAAGTTGCTGGAAGAAAGGAGAAGTGAAGGGCGTTGCAAATGTCTCCGGTTTCTAGTGACAAGGAATTGGTGAACAGGATGCTGAGGGTTTTTTTAAGTGAGAATTAATGCAGCATGTAACAGGACACAGCAGGGAAGAAGGTGATCAGCCTAAGAATGCTGCTTTCTCTATACCCAAGATAGCACTGAAATGAGGCTGGGTTGAGCAAGCTGATTTTGTATAGGTTCCTATTACCCTTAAGCTGTGCAGGGTGTGGTTTGGGGTGGGGTTGTTGTTTGTTTGGCTTTTTTTTCTGATTTGATAGCAGATCCTTGGGCTTGATGCAGGGCTGATCTGACCCTGTTATATAGAAGTTAACCCATGTTATTTTCATTGCTTTGCCCTGCCTTAAAACTTGTGTAACTCTACCTGCCTAGCAGATGTTCCCAGTGTGAGAAGTTGCTGTGTTTGATTTCACCTTATGCAAAACTTCACATCCCTCCTGGGAAGGAATTTTGCTTTGTGTCTTGCAGTGGACAAGATGCACCAAGGCAGGATCCTAAGTCTCTTTTGCTGTCTTTACAGTGGGGCTGTGACCTCCAAAAAGAGCATGAAAAATACCTGGTGAAGCACTGTGGTGAAGTTCCTGTGTTTGTGATTAACTACCCCTACGACCTCAAACCTTTCTACATGAGGGACAACGAAGATGGACCTCAACACACAGTGAGTCCACAGCTCACCCTCCCGCCTCTTTTTTGGCTAGATATGTATCTTAGCCTACTCATAGACAGACAGGTAAGGGTAGTCTTCTGTTGGACCTCCAATCAAGAAGTCTAAGATCAGATGTGACCATCAGGTCATCTTGTTCAGTCATTTTTCAGTTGTAGAAGATAATGGTACTCATTTTCACAGTATCACAGTATCACCAAGGTTGGAAGAGACCTCAAACTCATCAAGTCCAACCCATTACCACAGACCTCAAGACCAGACCATGGCACCAAGTGCCACGTCCAAACTCGCCTGGAACACCTCCAGGGACGGTGACTCCACCACCTCCCTGGGCAGCCCATTCCAGCAGCCAATGACTCTCTCAGGCAAGAACTTTCTCCTCACCTCCAGCCTAAACTTCCCCTGGTGTATTTTAAGAATTACCTCATAAAAACTTGGGCCAAAGAGCATGGCATTGAGTGAATATTCCATGTCCCTTATTATGCACCTGCCTTAGGCAAAATTGAACATTATAATGGTTTGCTGAAAACAACTTTAAAAGCAATGCGGGGAGGAACATTAAAGATTAAAGAATTGGGAGAAACATAGAATCATAGAATGGTAAGGTTGGAAGGGACCTCAAGGGTCAACTAGTCCCAACCCCCTGCCATAGGCAGGGACACCTCCCACTAGTACAGCTCACTCAAGGCCTCAAACAACCTGGCCTTGAACACCTCCAGGGAGGGAGCAGCCACAACCTCCCTGGGCAACCTGTGCCAGTGNGCAGCCCTCTGAGCATCTTTGTGGCCTCCTCTGGACCTGCTCCAACAGTTCCATGTCCTTCCTGTGCTGGGGGCTCCAGAACTGCACACAGAACTCCAAGCTACTTGGGTTGTAAACAGTAGAGGTTTTGCCAGTCAAGCAGGTCCAGCTCGTTCAGATTTGTTATGGAAGGTGATAGGGTTCCTGTCATTCATGAAAAGAATTTGTTGGGGAAGTCTGTTTGGGTATTCTCCCCTTCTGGGGAGGCAATGCCTGTCTGAGTGGTGGTTTCTGCAAAAGGACCTGGGCATACATACTGGGTTATGCAAAAGAATGGTGAGATACAGTGTGTTCCAGAAAGGAACTTGGCATTAGCAGAGGGAATGTAGGTATAAGTTATCATGAGATCTTTTGCAGATAATTGTGGTGCCCATAAAACCCATGAAGAACCCACTGTGAGCACGAACCCTGTGAGTGCTAAGAGCCCTGCTCCATCAATTACTCTGTCGAGGGCTTAAAGAGCTGACATTGAAGCTCTCAAATGAATTGGAGAAAAACAGAATTGTATTTGGAGAGAGAATTACAGATAGAAATTACAAGGCAGATACAGAATCCATAGTGAACCCTCCTGAATTTTCCCCCAACCCAAAACTAAATCTATAATCCCCAGTGCTCCAATCCTCCCCTCCCCATGCCTCTGCCACCCAAGAGGCCTAAGCACAGCCTCTGGAGACCCCAAACCAGGCCTATCCTTACATGCTTGTCCTGATAACACAGCTCCTGCCAGGCACAAGGCTGGAGGAGGAGGAAAGGAGAACAGGTGGCCTGGCCCTGAGTTTATGAAGAGATAGCAGAATGATGGGATTGAATAACAATCTTCTACTCCCTAGAGGATTTTTTTAACCTTATAGTTCCCAACCTGGGACAATCCTCAAAGCAAGAACAATAGGAGGAGGATTCAGAAGTTGAGTAGTGTTGTTTTTCATCTGAAGTTAAGGCAAGTTTACCAGAGTCTGTTTCTTTTCCTAGTAGACTTCTTTACTACTAGGTGCAATGCCTGGAATCACATGACTCTAAACAGTCCATGATTCCCATGTTATCTAAATCTACCATCTGTGTGGTCCTTAAATAGCAGATGGACCCAGGATATAAACTTTTCCTCCACAGATCTTATGCTTTGAAGATGCAGTTTCCCAGTTGAACTGAAACAGCATGAAGCATTGCTTCTACTAAAAAGAGTGGCTGCCCAAGTGTGTGCTGCTGTCCCTTCACTGGCTTCAACTCTAGCAACAATTTAGCCATGGGATAAGAGAAGTAACTAGAAAACAAAACACGAGAAGAAAACCAGCTTGAACCTAGCAGCAGAGGTGATATCACTGGATCCTGACACTTGGATCAGCACATCAATACCGCTGATCCATTGGTATCATTACCACCAGAGCTGGCTCAAGAAATGAAGGCAAGTGGAGTAAAACAGAATAGCTTGAAGTCCAAGGGAGCCAGATCTTCAGGAGACCTGCCCATGTTGCCTTGTGAGCCACCACTGGATTCTGTACACCGTGCACAGATTTGCTGCCTGCACAGATTGTCACCAAAGTAACCTGGTGGGATTCAGTTCCCACCACCTGCTGTCCTGATGGCCACCACCTGATGTCCTCAGTCTGGAATGGCACTGCACATCTTTTAATTTTCTATAAGTTTACTGGTCTTTAGAATCATGAAGTTCTCTCCCAGCCTTCTTCTGTCAACAGGAGACTTATCAAGTGTGTGCAGAAATTAACCTAAGTGTTCTGGATTGGATAATAAAGCAAATGGCAAACAAAGCAGAGGTGATTGGTGGTACCCAGCAATAGCTGCACCAAGGGCAGATCTTGCCTGACTAATTTAGTGGCTTTTTATACTGAAGTCACAGCGACAGTGGACAAGGGAAGGGCAACTGATGTCATCTACCTGGACCTGAGTAAGGCATTTAACTCTGTCCCACATGACATCCTGGGCACCAAACTGGAAAAACATGGAGTGGGTGGGTGGAGCACTGCTGGGTAAGGAATTGGCTGGATGGTGGCACACAGAGAGTGGTGATCAAGGGCGCAATGTCCACCTGGAGACCAGTGCCAAGTGGTGTCCCTCAGGGGTCAGTGCTGACACCAGTGCTGTTTAACATCTTTGTCAGTGCCATGGAGAGAGGAATCAGTGCA
>VWZE01011132.1:38553-57983 GCA_013396675.1 Eubucco bourcierii
CTATGGCAGGGGGTTGGAACTAGATGATCCTTGAGGACCCTTCCAACCTTACCATTCTATGATTCTATGACCCTTCCAACCTTACCATTCCATGATTCTATGATTCTATATTCAAGACTTGCCTGGATGTGTTCCTGTGTGATCTGGTCTAGGTGATCCTGCTCTGCAGAGGGGTTGGACTGGATGAGCTTTTGAGGTCCGTTCTAGCCCCTAACATTCTGTGATTTTGTGATATCATCCTTTAACTTCCTTCAGAGGCCAACCAAAATAGGAAGCAGGTGCCTGGTCCTGTTAGTCGTGCTCTGGGGAGAAACCAGAACATTGTGCTGGGCCACACAGAGGCAGGCATGTGCCAAAACATACCCAAACCCCACTCATGTCAATGAGAGTGTGTAAGATTGACCTCCCTGAATGCTTTTATGTGTGGATTCCCAAAAAACTGTAGTAAAGCAGAAGCTGCTTGAAACCAGTGTTTGACCAAGAATCAGAGCTTGGTAATGCTTCACATGTTTATTTCCTGAAACCTTCAACAAAAGGGTCCTTCAAATGTCATTTCATTAGTAGTTTTTATTACCCATTTTTTTCCCTATTTTTTCCTTTCATTCTAGTAGAATACCCAGCTGTGTGGACTGCAGTATCTTTGCTCTTTCAGCCTTACTTTTCACAAACTGGCTGCAGAGGCTTCAGTAGAACAAGAGGGTTACAGGAAAGATCAAGATTGTATTTGTTTTGAAAGGAGATTGAGAAGAATACACTCTGCTTAGGAATGGTCACTGAGAGAGCACTGATCTTCCTAGTGCCTTGCTGTGCAATGCAGGAGATGGTGATGATGATAAAAGGGTATACATTTTTAAAGGCATGAAAGGAAATGCTCTTCTAACTTGGCACATAACAATGTCCTGGAATTCATTGCTGGGAGATGTTGTTGTAGTGCATACTTTCAAATTGCTGAAAAATTGACAGTCCTTCAGGTCCAAGAACATGAACTTGGGGCTTGATGGGGTCACAGAAACTTGTTTCTTACATGAAATAATGTTTCATGGTCCCCTAGTTGGCAATGGAGTGTTTAGCTCTCCTCTTCAATGTGAGCTCCGAGGAGAAATAGCCAGACCAGTTCTTGACTCTTTTTGAGGTGAGAAGCAGCCAATGTCTGGTGATTACTGAAAGAAGAAAACCCTCAGGGAGAGTTTTCCAGCCTAAAGAGAATTTTCTCTTCATCTGCAGGCAGTTGCTTTTTCTTTCATTTTGGAAGAATGGAAAAATTCTCAATTTCTTTGCTGCTTTTGAGCACAATCATCAGAAAAGATTCAGAGTCTTGATCCTCAGCACGTTTCCTGCAATGGACTTTTCCTATTAACTGTAATGGGATTTGTTTCACTCCTTTTGCCAAAATGGCCTCTCAAAGTGCTTTGAGATCTGCAGATGAAAGCCCTAGATAAGCAAGGGTAGAATTTATTGTTACTGTTCATCTGGAAGAAGCTGAGTTATTTCATCTTCTTACAATGATTTGTAACTGTTGCCAGCAAAAGGGGAGAAAAGATGCTAGGCTTGTCTCAGCTGTCTTTGCACAGACTGAGAGATGCTTAGAGACGTCATCAGAAGTGCTTGTGCTGTTATTTATGTTACTAGTTGCAGCTAGAACTGTCACCAGCTGATTTTGCCAGTTCTGCAGAGAACTACTGAGCTGATACAAATGGATCTGCCATGCCCAGCACCCATACCCTTCACATTTATCACAGAATCATAGAATGGGAAGGTTGGAAGGGACCTCAAGGATCATCCAGTTCCAACCACCTGCCATAGGCAGGGACACCTCCCACTAGTACAGCTCACTCAAGGCCTCAAACAACCTGGCCTTGAACACCTCCAGGGAGGAAGCATCCACAACCTTCCTGGGCAACCTGTGCCAGTGTCTCACCACCCTCACTGCAAACAACTTCCTCCTAACATCCAGTCTAAATCTCCCCTCTGCCAGTTTAAATCCATTACCCCTTGTCCTGTCATTGCAGGACCTTGTAAATAATCCTTCCCCAGCCTTCCTGTAGGCCCCCTTCAGATACTGGAAGGCTACTATCAGGTCTCCTCAAAGCCTTCTCTTCTCCAGGCTGCAGAACCCCAACTCTCTCAGCCTGTCCTCATAGGAGAGCTACTGCAGCCCTCTGAGCAACCTGTGCCAGTGTCTCACCACCCTCACTGTAAAGCACTTCTTCCTAACATCCAGTTTCAATCTCCCCTCTGCCAGTTTTAACCCCATTTAGGAGGTCTTTCCTATTTCACAAGTTGCCACCCTCTGTATCAGCTCTGCCCATCAACTTCCTTGGCAAACTTTCCAAAAGCTGCATCTGGGGGCAGTTCCCAGTGTGTTAGTGGAAACTCAAGTTCTTGTTAATACAATCTATGAAGTGGAGAGCGATGAAGACCACCATGCTGCTGCCCAGCTTTTGTGTTCATGTCTTTGTCACAAGTTGTTGGGTGGATACAGCTGAGCCTTGGCAAGCCTAGCAAACACCCAGCACCACAGGTCCCAAGGTTCAGAAGACTTATGTCCCACCCTTGGGTCTGAAGTGTAGTCATAACAAGTCATGACACCAAACTGTGTGGCACAGTCGACTTGCTAGAGGGCAGGGAACCATCCAGAGGGACCTGGACAGGCTGGAGAGGTGGGCACAGGCCAACCTCATGACATTCAACAAGGCCACGTGTAAGGTCCTGCACCTGGTTAGGCACAATCCCAAGCACAAATACAGGGTGGGGGGGTGAATGGCTGAGAGCAGCCCTGAAGAAAAGGATCTTGGAGTTTGGGTTGATGAAAAGCTCAACATGAGCCTGCAGTGTGAGTGCAGCCCAGACAGCAACTGAGTGCTGGGCTGCAGCAAGAGCAGTGTGGGCAGCAGGGCAATGGAGGGGATTCTGCCACTTTACTCTGCTCTTGTCAGACCCCACCTGGAGTCCTGTGTGCAGTTCTGGAGCCCCCAGCACAGGAAGGACATGGAAGTGTTGGAGTGGGTCCAGAGGAGGCCACGAAGATACTCAGAGGGCTGCAGCAGCTCTGCTGTGAGGACAGACTGAGAGAGTTGGGGCTCTGCAGCCTGGGGAAGAGAAAGCTTCAAGAGGANTGGATGTGTTCAAGGCCAGATTGGATGAGGCCTTGAGTAACCTGTGCTGGTGGGAGGTGTCCCTACCTATGGCAGGGGTTTGGAACTAGATGATCCTTGAGGTCCCTTCCAACCTTACCATTCTATGATAACTGCACCTTGTGTGGCAGTGCTAGTAGGAGGAAGTAGGTTCTAGGATTCTAAGTAGTTCTGGTTTTCCACATGGGTAGTGGAGGAGTGGGGGGAAAACCCCTAAATATTGAATTTAGTGTAATATCAACTTCCCAAATTTTAACTACTCTGAATGAACTGCAAGGAAAAATAATATTGATAGAATGATAGAATCATCAAGGTTGGAAAAATCCTTTAAGATCATTGAGTCCTACCATCACCCAGCTACCATGACCAGTAAAACGTATCTGAAACTCTACATCTACACACTTGAACACCTCCAGGGATGGTGACTCCAGCACTTCCCTGGGCAGCCTGTTCAAATGCCTGACCACTCTTTCAGTAAAAAATATCCAACCTAAACCTCCTCTGGCACAACTTAAACCCTTTCTCTCTTGTCCTATTGCTAGTTGCTTGGGAGAAAAGACCAACCCTGGCCTCACCACAGCCTTCTTTCAGGTAGCTGCAGCATTTCATGGTGTGAAAGGCATAGTGTCAAACTGAATCTGCCAGGGCAATCTTTTGCAGGTGTAGAGTTTGTTGGAGAGTATTTTTGGTTTGCACATAAAGATGATCAGAGGTGACTGCCTCAGTGGTGATCAACTTTGGCTTCACTCCATTTAAATGTAGTCTTCAAGCCAACACAGTTAGGAAACATGTGGAAGTTCAATCAAGCACACTTATTTCTTCCCCTTTACACTGCTCTTGTGAGACCACACTTCAATACTGCATCCAGTTCTGCTGTCCCCGTTATAAGAAGGACATGGAACTGTTCGAATGAATCCAGAGGAGGGCCATAAGGATGATCCAAGGGATGCTGCACCTCTGCTGTAAGGATAGGCTGAGGGAGCTGTGGTTGTTCAGCCTGGAGAATAGAAGATTCTGGAGGGACCTAGAGCTGCCTTCCAATACCTGAAAGTTTCCTACAGGAAGTCTGGAGAGAGACTTTTCATAAGGGAATCATTAGGGGATTTAAGCTAGATGATCCTTGAGATCCCTTCCAACCTTACCATTCTATGTTCTTATGACTTAGGGACAGAAGAAGGGAGAATGATTTTGAGCTGAGGGAGAGTGAGTTTAGATTGGATCTTAGGACTAAGTTCTTCAGTAAGAGGGAGGTGAGACTCTGGAATAGGTTGCCAAGAGGCTGCCTCCTCCCTGGAGGTGCTTAAGGCCAGATTGGATGAACCTTGGGCAAGCAAGTCGGGTTGAGAGGCATTCCTGCCTATGTCAGGAGGGCTCATCAGACCCCATCTGCAGTCCTGTGTGCTGTTCTGGAGCCCTCAGCACAGGAAGGGCATGGAAGTGTTGGAGTGGGTCCAGAGGAGGCCACCAAGATGCTCAGAGGGCCGCAGCAACTCTGCTGTGAGGACAGGCTGAGAGAGTTGGGGCTCTGCAGCCTGGAGAAGAGAAGGATTCCAGGAGACCTTAGAGTAACCTTCCAGGATCTGAAGGGGACCTACAGGAAGGCTGGGGAGGGACTATTGACAAGGCCTTGTAATGACAGGACAAGGGGCAATGGGTTTGAACTGGCAGAGGGGAGATTGAAAGTGGATGTTAGGAGGAAGTTGTTTGCAGTGAGGGTGGTGAGACACTGGCACAGGTTGCCCAGGGAAGTTGTGGCTGCTCCCTCCCTGGAGGTGTTCAAGGCCAGGTTGTTTGAGGCCTTGAGTGAGCTGTACTAGTGGGAGGTGTCCCTGCCTATGGCAGGGGTTGGAACTAGATGATCCTTGAGGTCCCTTCCAACCTTGCCATTTTATGATTCTGTGATCTCTGAGGTCCATTCCAACCCAGGTCATTCTATTAGGTCATTTTATAATTTTTTTATATATGTGTGTGTGTATATCTTTATATATAAAGTAAACACACTTATGTGATTTATATTTTACATATAAAAATATATATGTTTATATATACATATGTATGAATATATATACACACACTGAAAAACCACTTTTTCCTTGCAGCTGATTAACAGTAATTAAAATCTGGGATTCAATCCAATGTTCATTTTCTTTGACAGTGCTTTTTTCCCTCCATTTCACTGCCTATGGTAATAAAATGTATTTTAATATATAAATATTTATTATATTTAAGTGCATTTGCTTCTTTTTAAAATGGGGGTGATGAAGTATTCATGCACAAAGATGAGAGGCATGTAATCCATCTCAAGTCACTCAATCTCTCACTAGGGCTTTCATACAAAGGAGAATAACTTTTGTGGCCTCAGCAAGCTCTGAAGTGGCCCCATAAATCAATAGAAACACTGAGATGTTTTGCACTCCCATTAAAATAAAACTGTTAGTGACAATTTATAGCTGCAAATAGAGTTCCTGTGTATCACATCAGCCACAGTCCAGCTGGAAACTCAGGAGCTCTAAAGAACCATCATAATCTTATTGTACACACCCATGTGTTTGGAATATCTGCTTCCAAACATTTGCTCCGTTTTCTGTGCACAACAGAAAGTGTTCTCCATTAAATGGTATCCAAATGAAATGTCTTGTTCCAGATCCCATTTTTAGAGAAGTTATGTCCAAGATTTTTTTGCTGGCTTCTTGTGGAAGCAAACGAATCAGTTTGTTAGAGTGATTTGGGAAAAAGTAACAAAAAGCAATCATAATGACACCAAGCTGGGGGCTGATGTTGCTGGGTTGGAGGGCAGAAGGGCTCTGCAGCAGGACCTCGACCGCCTGCACAGATGGGCAGAGTCTAAGGGGATGGAGCTCAACAAATCCAAGTGCCAGGTGCTGCACTTTGGCCACAACAACCCCATGCAGAGCTACAGGCTGGGGTGGGAGTGGCTGGAGAGCAGCCAAACAGAAAGGGATCTGGGGGTGCTGATTGACACCCGCCTGAACATGAGGCAGCAGTGTGCCCAGGTGGCCAAGAAGGCCAATGGCATCCTGGCCTGCATCAGCAATAGTGTGGCCAGCAGGAGCAGGGAGCTCATTCTCCCCTTGGACTCTGCACTGCTTAGGCCACACCTTGAGTCCTGTGTCCAGTTCTGGGCCCCTCAATTGAAGAAGTACATTGAGGTGCTTGAGTNGAGAAGGGCAATGAGACTGGGGAGAGGCCTCGAGCACAGCCCTATGGAGAGAGGCCGAGGGAGCTGGGATTGGTTAGCCTGGAGAAGAGGAGGCTCAGGGGAGACCTTCTTGCTGTCTACAACTACCTGAAGGGTGCTTGTAGCCAGGAGGAGGTTGCTTTCTTCTCTCAGGCAAGCAGCACCAGAACAAGAGGACACAGTCTGAAGCTGTGCCAGGGGAAGTTTAGGCTGGAGGTGAGGAGAAAGTTCTTGCCTGAGAGAGTCATTGGCTGCTGGAATGGGCTGCCCAGGGAGGTGGTGGAGTCACCGTCCCTGGAGGTGTTCAAGGCAGGTTTGGACTTGGCACTTGGTGCCATGGTCTGGTCTTGAGGGCTGTGGTGGTGGGTTGAACTTGATGAGCTTTGAAGTCTCTTCCAACCTTGGTGATACTGTGAGACTGTGACAATTACCTTAAAAAGTAAATTAAAGCTGAAGGAATATTCATCAGACAGCAAGACCTGTATAGGCTACTGAAGAAATGGATGAAAATGAAATATCACCACTGAAAAGAAGACAGGAACTGAAAAGATTTATTGAATGGCAGATTTCAGCACCAGCAAGACAAGGAGTGAATAAACCCTACCAGGCCATGGCATCTCTGACAGTGAAAAGATCAGAATTGGTGAGACACTGGAACGGGTTGCCCTGAGAGTTGTGGGTGCCCCCTCCCTGCAGATGTTGAAAGCCAGGATGGACATGGCCTTGAGCAACCTATAGCAGGGGATTGGAACTAGGTGATCTTTAAAGTCCCTTCCAACCCAAACCATTCTGTGGTTCTCTGAAAATGTGTTGTGGATCTGCTTGAACCTAGCTAGGAATGTTTTAGTTATTGAAACTTACAAAAATGGTCTCGGTAGGAGCAGAGCTCTGATGTTCAGTCTGCTCTTCATACCCAAATGACTTTTTTCCTCCTAAACAAATCAGGCTGTAGCACATGGAGTACCCCATATGGAGTCCTGTGTGCAGTTCTGCAGCTCCCAGCACAGGAAGGGCATGGAAGTGTTGGAGCGAGTCCAGAGGAGGGCACAAAGATGCTGAGAGGGCTGCAGCAGCTCTGCTGTGAGGACAGGCTGAGAGAGTTGGGGCTCTGCAGTCTGGAGAAGAGAAGGCTTCCAGGAGACCTGATAGTAGCCTTCCAGTATCTGAAGGGGGCTACAGGAAGGCTGGGGAGGGACTATTGACAAGGTCTTGCAATGCCAGGACAAGGGGCAATGGGTTTAAACTGGCAGAGAGGAGATTTAGACTGGATGTTAGGAGGAAGTTGTTTGCAGTGAGGTTGGTGAGACACTGGCACAGGTTGCCCAGGGAGGTTGTGGCTGCTCCCTCCCTGGAGGTGTTCAAAACCAGGTTGTTTGAGGCCTTGAGTGAGCTGTACTAGCAGGAGATGTCCCTGCCTATGGCAGGGGTTTGGAACTAGATGATCCCTGAGGTCCCTTCCAATGTTGCCATTCTATGATTCTATACTGGTAGAGCATAGCTGTGCTAGTTTAAAATGTGCTTGCGCTTGAGGTTTCTGCTGTTACAATCCTGCCTGTCAGGGAACCGCACCTCCTCACACCCCTGACCAACCTCAGCTGTGTTGGCAGAAATCCACTAGTGGTTGAGGTCAAAGGGAAACAATTAAGATGGAAAGCAAAACCCTAGATTAAAAGCTCTGCAATTACCTCAGCATAACCCTGCTGCAAATGTAACTGTCTGTTTAAATTCCAGGTATCTAGACCTCCGAAAATACGGCTCCGTTCCTCATGGAGGCTTCGGGATGGGCTTTGAACGCTACCTGCAGTGCATCTTGGGAGTTGACAATATCAAAGATGTTATCCCTTTCCCCAGGTTTTCTCACTCCTGCCTCCTGTAGCTCAGCAGTTGACTCACCTGGAGAAAACTGCTGCTGTGAATGTCTGTATATAATACTCTAGGAGAACGATTGAGCATGTTTAGTGGGAAATCAAAGTTGCTTTTATACCACTGAAAGTCTGTCTTGATAAAAATGGTGTATGTTCTGGTGAGGTTATGGAAGCACACTGGCAGTTCATTTGTCAGCAGTTCCTGCCTTCAGGAATATTAATAAATCCCACTTAACTAAAGGGTTATGGTCCTTATGAGACTACTACAAGCCGTGGAAGTTCTGAATAAGCTTCATTTGGAGGTAGTAGGAGGGGGTTATGTGAAATATTAATAAGGAGGTGTGACCTAAACCAGACTGGGAGCCAGGACTGCTGTGAGGCTTTAATAGGCTTTAATTAAATGCCTGAACAGTGCTTTGAAGATTGAGCATTATAAAACTGCAAGGTATTGTCCTGGCTGTGATGCATTTGCTCTTACGAAATGGCAGCTGTAAAGCATGAGTTCTCCCCACCCTGACTTAAAAGCCAGTATTGTTTACCTTGGAAAAATCAGTCAAACCTAGCAAGGAAAAATGTCCTACTGCAACTGCTGGAGTGAATTAGGTGAATGATGTTTGATTTTGTGAATCATCAATAAAGCTGTCCCACTGGGTTGTTTTGTAACTCTGCGTGGCTGCTGCTTCTGTTATAAAACCGTAGCGCTCAGCATCACAGTGTTTCCTTCAGCGTCATGGGTAGATGTTTCCTTTTCTGTAAACCCAGATTAGTTGCACAACTTCTGCAGGAGATATCTGGTTTCTGTCTCTGAGAGAGCACATGTTTCATAGCAGGAAGAAATGTTCAGTTAGATGAGAGTTCATTCATCTCTCCAGAGCCAACTTTGCAGTTTCTTAGTGGTGGGTTTTTGTTTTTGTTGTTGCTTTGCCATTTTGTGGTTGTTATTGAGCAAATCTCTCACGTGCTTATCAGACCAAGCAGTTCTGTCTGTAGTTGGAAACAACTGACATATGCTCCCAGGCATTGCACATGTATTAAGTAATTGCTTATCATCATAGGATCTGAACTCCTTGCAGTCTTTAATGGGTTTATGCTCTCAGCTTCGCTGCCAGGTAAAGAAATAACTCATTTCTGTTTTGAAGATGTGATTATGGGAAGATCAAGTGACTTGCTCAAGGCAATTGGAAAACAGTGGCTGATTTGGGACTGGAATTGAGAGTTTCTAGCATCCTTTTTCCTTTCCAAATTACCCTGATCCAACAAGTGATCATTTCTGTACTACTTCTCTGGACCTCAAGGCGTTGGCTCTGCACAGCCTGGAGAAGATATCTTTAAGATCACAGAATCATAGAGTGGTAAGGTTGGAAGGGACCTCAAGGATCATCTAGTTCCAACCCCCTGCCATAGGCAGGGACACCTCCCACTAGTACAGCTCACTCAAGGCCTCATCCAACCTGGCCTTGAACACCTCCAGGGAGGGAGCATCCACAACCTCCCTGGGCAACCTGTGCCAGTGTCTCATCACCCTCACTGTAAAGAACTTCCTCCTAACATCCAGTCTAAATCTCCTCTCTGCCAGTTTAAACCCATTGCCCCTTGTCCTGGCATTGCCAGACCTTGTCAGTAGTCCCTCCCCAGCCTTCCTGTAGGCCCCCTTCAGATACTGGAAATCCACTGTAAGTTTTCCTTGAAGCCTTCTCTTCTCCGGGCTGCAGAGCCCCAACTCTCTCAGCCTGTCCTCACAGCAGAGCTGCTCCAGCCCTCTGAGCATCTTTATGGCCTCCTCTGGACCCGCTCCAACAGGTCCATGTCCTTCCTGTGCTGGAGGCTCCAGAACTGCACACAGGACTCCAGGTGGGGTCTGAGGAGGGCAGAGCAAAGTGGCAGAATCCCCTCCCTTGCCCTGCTGCCCACACTGCTCTTGCTGCAGCCCAGCACTCGGTTGCTCTCTGGGCTGCATGTGCACACTGCAGGCTCATGTTGAGCTTTTCATCCACCCAGACCCCCAGGTCCTTTTCCTCAGGGCTCCTCTTCAGCCATTCACTACCCAAGATGATCTAAGAGATGATCTTTAAGGTCCCTTCCAACTCAGGCCATTCTGTGATTCAAGCTAAAAGCTTTATTGCTAATCACCTTGTGTAAATTGCCACATACATCATGAAGTGGCTGCAGGATGGCCCTGGAGACTTCTTTACCAAGTAGATGAAAGAGGTTGAAAAGTAATAATCACCAGCACTGCAGTCACAGTTCTCTCTGGAAGGGCTGTATAATACTGCACCTGCTGAATCCAAAAATACATATTGATGTCATGTGGCACCTGCCATGGTTCAACTGGGCCCCTGGCTGGGGCATGTTAACAATCATGCAAAGAGCATCACTGCGTGGTCATTACTTGGGGGTGTTTGTTGCATGCACTGAGACATCCCCTGCATATCAAGATATTTTGTTTTTTGGTCTCCTTGGTCTGCTTGATCAGGCAGGTGTTAACTGTGCCTTGCTGGTTTGCATTTCCTGATGCAGCCTTGTGTTGGTAAGTCTGGTTGCACGAAACGGTTCAAGCACCTGCCTTCCCCTTGAAACCACTGAGATGTGCCTGCAGCAGACACCCAAGCATGCTTACAATGGGGTGGCTGGCAGGAAGATGGGGCCAGACTCTTCTCAGTGGTCCCCAGTGACAGAAAAAGAGGTAATGAGCATAGACTTGAACAGAGGAAGTTCCATCTAAACAGGAGAAGGAACTTCCTTATTTTGAAAGTGGCAGATCGCTGGAGCAGGCTGCCCAGAGGTGGTGGAATCTTGGTCTCTGAAGACTTTCAAAATCTGCCTGGATGTGCTCTGCTTTAAGTGATCCCGCTAGGGCAGGGGGGTTGGACTTGATAATCTTCAAAGGTCACTTCCAACCCCTACCATTCTGTGTTTCTGTGATACCTTCCTGCATTTGGACCATATCTCCTTTTAATGCGTCATCCTAACTGTTACTGCTGGCTTTTATGTTTTGGAATTACTTCTCTGAGCAGAAAGATGTGGAAAGAGTACAGCTGCCAAACAGCCCCATCCTTACCATGTTCCTAAATAACTTGTGATGAGCAGGTGTCCTTGTTGAGATGCTTAGTCACTGGTTCTGCCACAGCTGATATGAATGAAAGTGCTTGAACCAGAAGCCCACCTGCTCTAAACAGAGTAGGTGGATGGCAAAGCCATGTCCTGTCCATCCCTGCAGCAGCTCAGAGCTAGCTGTGTTGGTTTTGGCATCAGCAGACTGCAGTCAGCTGAAGGTTGTTGATCACCCTGTGATATGCCACATCTAACGAGCAGGGTGGAGATAAACAGCAACAGGTGAAAAACAAGGTGTAGAGAGGAAGACAAAAGAAGATGCCAAAACATCTTAGGGTGATGTGGCATGAGTCAGAAGTTACAGGGTAGGACAGCAGGGCTGTTTCTAACAGGCTTGCAGAGTGGCTGGCAGGGCTTTACATGAGGTGACAGCTTGCATGAACTAAGGACAGATATGATCCACCCTTCATTCTTTGGCTTGATAAGAGGTTGTTGGAGGACAGAAGGAAAAGGTTGAACCTTTAACTTGTAGATGAAACCGTAGAATGATTTGAGTTGGAAGTGACCTTTCAAAGCCATGTAGTCCAACTCTCCTGCAGTCAGCAGGGACATCTTCAACTAGAGCAGGTTGCTCAAAGCTCCACCCAAACTTACCTTGAATCTTCTACCATGTCCCTGCGCAACCTGGCCCAGTGTTCCACTACATTCATTAGAAAATACCTAGTCTGATTCTTCCCTCTTTTAGTTTAAAAGCATCATCTTTGTCCTGTCACAACAGGCCCTGCTAAAAACTCTGTCCCTATCTTTCCTGTAGCCCCCTTTAAGTACTGGAAGGCTGCAATAAGGTCTCTGAGGAGCCTTCTCCAGGCTGAACAACCCCAACTCTCAGCCTTGTAGCCAGAGATGCACCATGAGTTGTTCTTCATACATTTCACTAGATGTCCAAGAGAAGCAGTCTCCCCAATCTTCTACATGTGTCTCTGTTTCATTCAAAGGTAGAGGATGAGTTGGAGATCTGATGGACAGGGTTGAGCTAAGAGGACATTGTCCTCGAATCTAAAATCTCACCCAAAAAACAATCTACCCACAGTCTGGGAGAACAAGCAGGAGGAAAGCTGGGTTGTTCCCAGCATAACTAACCAGGTGAAGGTTCAGGTTCATTAGGCAGAAGAAAGGGTAGTTCACTCTTTGAAACAGCCTTCAGCATGTGTTGTTTTTTTCTGCTGGTGGAAGTGAGGAGAAGGTAGAGCCTGAGGCCCCAGTGCGTGATGGTACTGCCGAGGGTTAGTGCTGAGATCCTGTGAGAGGCTGGATTGAGGGGTACCCAGCAGGGCTGGGAGTCACTCTTTCCCTCCAGGCTGGCATTGTTCAGCTCCTGCTATGTATATATAAGGTGGGTTGGTATTGCCAAGGAATGCAGCGTGTTTTCTCTGGGATTTCCATGTGGAATGTCATGCATTTCCTTCAAGTCTCCTCTCGCTGAATGAAACGGAAGCCAATCTGGAGCACAGGGGAGGTCATTCCTCTCGGCCACGTAGGCAGGGAAAAGCACTGAGAATTTCTTAGATTTAAGCCTTTTTCCTTGCTATGTCTTTGCTTAGGTTAAGCTGTGTGACAGTGGCTGAAGCCAGCTAAAAGCTGACAGGTTGTCAGACATACAGGTGTTGCTCTTTGCCCACAGGAATCGTCTCTCAGCCTGAACATGCACTTGCAGGAGCTCCCACTGGAGAGTTTTCAGTGTGGTAAGCGGTCAGCTTCCAAGCCCAGGTGACCAGCACAGTCTCTGCTAGCATCCATTTGGTAAGTATTTCTTGAAGCTTCAATACCTTGGCAACTAGCATTGCTTCTATCCAGGTTTGTCCTCAGAAGAAAGAATCAGTGTCATCAGTGACAACAGGAAGGCTGGGGAGGGACTATTGACAAGGTCTTGTAATGACAGGATGAGGAGTAATGGGTTTAAACTGGCAGAGGGGAGATTGAAACTGGTTGTTAGGATGAAGTTCTTTGCAGTGAGGGTGGTGAGACACTGGCACAGGTTGCCCAGGGAGGTTGTGGCTGCTCCCTCCCTGGAGGTGTTCAAGGCCAGGTTGGAGGAGGCCTTGAGTAACCTGTGGGAGGTGTCCCTGCCTATGGCAGGGGGTTGGAACTGGATGATCTTTGAGATCCCTTCCAACCTTACCATTCTATGGTTCTGTGATTCTATAGTTACTGCATCTGTGGCTTTGCAGCATTAGGACAGTGACAGGACAGCAGCAGGGCTGCAAATAAAAGTGCAGTGCCAGAAACTTTGCATAACCAAGTGCCAGCCTCTCAGAAGAGTGTTTAGAGGAAAACTTTTGTTTGTGCTTCAGGAATTTCAGATGATCCATTCACTTTTTTATCTGTAGGATCAAAGTCTACCAAAGTACCCTATTTTTCATTAAAATAAATGATACCTGGGGAACTAACACCACATCTCAGTCTTCTCCATTTGAAATCCATAGAAGAGCAAATGTTGTCTCTGAAGCTAGCAGAAGAGACTGCTGCTCTCTTATGATTGATAGTTTTGGTTTATATCCATAGGGTTTTTGAACCTATGATTTCCTTATTGTGGTATTAAGGCAGTGTCTGGATTGGAGGCTGTGGTACCAGCTTCTGTACAAGCACAGCTTCTAGCTGAGGCTGGGTAGGTTTAGATTAGACATTAGGAAAAAGTTTTTCATGGAAAGTGTTGCCAGGCACTGGAATGAGCTCCCCAGGGAGGTGGTTGAGTCACCAACAATCGATGTGTACAAGAGTCATTTGGATGTGGTGCTTGGGGATACGGTTTAAGGTGAATCTTGTTGAGCAGGGTTATAGGTTGGACTTGATGATTCTGAGGGGCTTTGCCAACCTGGATGTTTCTGTGATTCTGTGAAGTGATGTTTAGAAATCATCAGAGTAACATGGGGATTTTAGCTGAACTGCCTGCGTTCAGGCTTCCAGACCTGAGGGAAAAACATCAAGGTGTGGACCTCAACAATCCTCTCTCTCCAGTTGCTTTGGTAGTAGTTGTGATTCCAGTAAGTTCCATGTAAATGTGAGGATTTTTTTTTTTTGCTGTGAGGATGACAGAACACTGAAACAGGCTGCCCAGGGAGCTTGTGAAGTCTCCTTCTCTGGAGATATTCCAAATGCATCTGGATATGTTCCTTTGTGATCTGCTGTAGGTGGTGACGAGAAAGTTCTTGACTGAGAGAGTCATTGGCTGCTGGAATGGGCTGCCCAGGGAGGTGGTGGAGTCAACGTCCCTGGAGGTGTTCAAGGTGGGTTTGGATGTGGCACTTGGTGCCATGGTCTGGTCTTGAGGGCTGTGGGGATGGGTTGGACTTGATGAGCTTTGAGGTCTCTTCCAACCCTGGTGATACTGTGATACTGTGTGATGCTGCTGTGGCAGGGGGGTTAGACTAGATGATCTTTTGAGGTCCCTTCCAGCCCCTGACATTCTGTGATTCTGAGATTTATAAAACATCATTCATTTGAGAGAGTGCCAAGACTTTGATGGGAAATGGAGTACTGGAGTCCTGTGTGCAGTTCTGGAGCCCCCAGCACAGGAAGGACATGGAAGTGTTGGAGAGGGTCCAGAGGAGGCCACAAAGATGCTGAGAGGGATGCAGTGGCTCTCCTATGAGGACAGGCTATGAGAGTTGGGGCTCTGCAGTCTGGAGAAGAGAAGGCTTCCAGGAGACCTTAGAGTANTCCCTGCCTATGGCAGGGGGTTGGAACTAGATGATCCTTGAGGTCCCTTCCAACCTTACCACTCTATGATTCTGTGAAATGTAACACAGAGTTTTGCTTGCTTGGCTAGTATTGATTGTTTTGGAAATACCTTATAGATGTATTTTTCTTCAGTGGGTGGGGAGAAGAGGACTAATTTGCCAAGAAACACTTTGGTCATTGTTTCCATTAAATATGTGTGTATAGATAAATGTGGCTTTGCTGCTGCTGCTGCTGCTGCTGAAACTGGTAACAGCCATTATTGCTGTTTGTTTATCCTCTGCTTTACACTTAGGGAGAGTTGAGAGATGGATCCAAAGGAGAAATGAGAAAGACTTTGTTTAAAGATTGTCAAAAGTTCTGATTTTCTCAGGTCTAAACAAAGCTGCCCAAGCCACAAGGTGGTGATCTCAGGGTTGAATGTATTGTTTTGTCTTAGGGATTGTTGCAGAGCCGTGACCTTCAGAAGGGTTGTAAAGTTTTGTTTTATGGCCCTGCTGGTAAAGAGACATATGTAATTTACTGTATGAGGTCTTACAGACTTGACTAACAACAAGTCTGACCCCAGAGTTCAAAGAAATTATGGCTCCCGTTGTTTTATTGCTGCTGTGAAATGTATTATTATCTGTCCTGCAGCTGTGGATCAGCGTCCTGCACAAGGTGTTCAGCAAAAATGCTGTAAAGGGAGAGCTTTCACATGAAGGGCAAGAGAGGGGCAAGGCTGTGTGACCATTTAAAAGTCATAGATTGGCTCCAGCAGAAGTGGTGGGGTTGATTTTGGGGGAAATGACTTCAGAGTCCTTCTCGCTCTTCTCGACGACACTCTTCACTGTGGGAAATTGAAGCATGGAGCAATCAAGCTGCTCGCCTAAGTTTATGTGTGGCAGACCCATGGAACTGGGCCAAATCAACCCAATCTTTGCTCAGTGCCTCCCTACCAGACTTCCCTCGGTTTGCCTTTGCTTGAGCTGCCATACCAGAAGCAAGGCAGGGTGTTTGCCACCAGTCAGATTTCAAACACATTTTTGGCATTTCTAAGATCCTGGACAGGGCTTCAGTGATTTTTATCTGTCCCTGTGTGTCCTGTGGCCTTTCAGAGGCAACAGTCCTGCTGTTTATTTTTATTACTCTTACAATTGATTTTTTTTTTTTCTGACTAATTTGAGGTAGGCAGCAGAGTTCATTTTAAATTTTCCTTGCAAAGCTCAATCTTCACAGGATCACAGAATGACAGGGTGAAAGGGACCCCAAGGATCATCTGGTCCAACCTTTCTAGGGAACAGCAGAGTTCAAATGAGATGGCCCAGAACCCTGTCAGGCTGAGTTTGTTCCTTGTAGGGGAATCCACTGCTCCTCTTAGCAGATGATTCCAATGTCTAACTGTTCTCATGGTGGCAGACTTGCTTCTGGAATTCAATCAGAGTCTCCCCAGGAGTAACTCATCTCCATTGCCCCGTGTCTCTTCCATGTGACTCCTTGTAAAAAGGGAGGCTCCATCCTCTTGGGTGTTTTTTATCTTCACCAGTAGTTGTGTATCCTACTGTCTTCAGCAGGTTAGTGTACTGCTACAGAATCAAACAGATTCGTAGGGTATTAGGGGCTGGAAGGGACCTCGAAAGGTCATTGTCACAGGTTAACCCACTGGACCCACCCCCCCATCACAGAAGTGGGGGAAAAGTAACTCACAAGAAAACTGCAGGTGGAGATAGAGAATTGAGGTAGGAGTTTACTGAGCAAGTCAGTTAATGACAATGCAAATGTACAATTGCCTTAGCCTGTTTGCAGAAAAAGCATGGTGGAAAGCAGCAGCTAGCAGAAGCAAGTGAGCTAAATACCCCAGCCAGGGAGCTACTCCCCTGCCCTTTCCTGTCCTGCTGACATCTCAGCAGAAGAGAGCTAACAGCCAGAACCACAACCAGCAACCAGAACAAGAAATCTCTCGTGTTGCAATCTGAACTTCAAGCCCTGTAACACTGATCTCCAGCCAGCACTTTCATTTTGAAGCTGGTATGAGGCAGGATGGTGTTGAATAACAGCAGCAAATATTCAGCTTAACCCATGGCAATCGTCCAGTCCAACCCTCTGCCAGTGCAGCATCATCTAGGGTAGGTCAGACAGGAACACATCCAGGCAGGGTTTGAATGTCTCCAGAGAAGGAGACTCCACAGCCTCTCTGGGCAGCCTGTTCCAGTGCTCAGGCACAGTGAGGGCTCTCTCCCAGTGAAAAGGTTTTTCCTTATGTGCTGTTATGTGCTTGTATCTGCTGCTAAAATGGGAGTCTGCATTTTCAAAGGTCACCAATAATACAATCATACAATCTGGCAGGGGGGTTGGACTCAATGATCTCTTTGGGTCCCTTCCAACCCTTGACATCCTGTGATCCTGTGATACAAGTTGCTGACAAAGGTGTGGATAAACTGCTCAAAAGAAATCATGGCCTGGTTCTGAAGCTGGCCTGGATAAATCACATCAACACATAAATTTCTATGTTGGGCTGTTCTATACTATCTGCCATGACTTCCAAAAGAGACTAGATTTCCAACCAGAGGGGGAAATAACTGTGTTTCACTGGCACAATGGTTTTGTAATAATACCTCTATGGTGTCTTTATCTCCCAAGTGATCTTTGAGCATTAATTCACTGCTATCTTTATGACCTTTGGAAGGCTCTGGGCTCGAAGTGCTCAGTACTGTAATTAAGCTGTGTGAGGCAGGCCTGTGATCCATATTTTTCTGAATTACATGTTTCCTGTTTTCTACTTGTTCCTCATCTTTGCTGCTGCTCTGGTGATGAGTGCATGGCCACAGGCTGCCTGTCCAAATAGGAGACAGCTGGGCACCCACCCTTAGACCTGATACCCACCCTAGACCTCCCTGTAGCAGTCTTCCAGTATCTGAAAGGGGCCTCTATGAAGGATGGAAACTGTTTACAAAGACCTGCAGTGATAGGATGAGTGACAATGGCTTCAAACTAGAGCAGAGAAGATTTACATTGGGTGTTAGGAACAAGTTCTGTACTATGAGGGTAGTGGAACACTGGAACAGGTTGCCGAGGGGGAGGGTTGAGGCCTCTTCCCTGGAGATACTCAGGTTCAGTCTTGACAAGATTCTGAACAACAACCTGATCTAGTTGAGGATGTCTTTGCTGACTGCAAGGGCAGGTGGGGGCAGGGTGGGGGTTGGACTAGATGAACTTTGGAAGTCCCTTTCTGCTCAGAGCATTGTATGATTCTATTCTATATCAGTGCGGCCAGGGCTGTTCACCACAGCTGTGATGCTCCAGGTGACTGCAGAAAAGCCAGGGGCAGATGAAGGGACTTGCCAGAGGATAAGGAAGGAAAGAAGAGTAAGGATCAGGGTTAGATTTCCAGGCTCCCCTGCCTTGAGCAGAGAACAAGTTTCTCCCATTTCTGCATGATGTTCTGGAAAACCAGTGCTCAGCCAGTAGCCAGTTTGCAGCTGCAGAGATTCTGGCATGGCTCTAACAGATGAGGCCTCGTTCTGGCAGGTTGGAGTCACACAATGGCATGGCCATGAAGCACTTGAAATGACCTCTGCAGATGGTTGGGATAAATAAATCACAGTGTGTGCTCAGCCTTGCCCAACAGTGTGTTCACAGCCACCGAGAAGGGGCTTTGCACTGCAGCTAAAGTGCTGGGCAGGGTGTGCCTTAGGTGCCTCTTCATAAACATTCATGGGTGGGGCTTTTCCATATCGTCTTGCACCTCTGAACTTTACCACCCACAAACCCCAAGTAACCTTATAAGTCAACTCAGGAGGCCTGGTGGCTTCAGCCTTTCAAATTGTATTATTACTAATGGCATTAATAAATTCTTAGCGTTTGGAGTGATTTAGGAAGTGCAGGGTTCAAGTATTTAACAAATTTCACGTTGATAAACTTGGTGAGGACAGGCTGAGAGAGTTTGGGCTCTGCAGCCTGGAGAAGAGAAGGCTTCCAGGGGATCTTAGAGTAGCCTTCCAGTATCTGAAGAGGGCCTACAGAAAGGCTGTGGAGGGACTATTGACAAGGTCTTGCAGTGACAGGAAAAGAGGCAATGGGTTTGAAGTGGCAGAGGGGAGATTTAGACTGGATGTTAGGAGGAAGTTGTTTGCAGTGAGGGTGGTGAGACACTGGCACAGGTTGGCACATGTTCCCAGGGAGGCTATGGCTGCTTCCTCCCTGGAGGTGTTCAAGGCCAGGTTGTTTGAGGCCTTGAGTGAGCTGTACTAGTGGGAGGTGTCCCTGCCTATGGCAGGGGGTTGGAACCTCTTTGAGGTCATACAATCATAGAATCATAGAATGGTAAGGTTGGAAGGGACCTCAAGGATCAGCTAGTTCCAACCCCCTGCCATAGGCAGGGACACCTCCCACTAGTACAGCTCACTCAAGGCCTCAAACAACCTGGCCTTGAACACCTCCAGGGAGGAAGCAGCCATAGCCTCCCTG
>VWZE01011132.1:64311-77405 GCA_013396675.1 Eubucco bourcierii
AATTCTCCATTTAAAAAAAAAAAAAAAGTTTAAAAAATCCCCTTCCATCTAGCTCTGCTGCATGAAGATAAAGTAAGGTCATATTGTTGTGGAGCTGGATCTCATGAGACCAAGCATTCACTTGGAATTGAAAAGCAGGCGTGTTGCACCAAGCTGCACAGCAGTTTGGGAGTTTTTTAAAGCCTTTCCTCCGCCTCTCAGCATGTTTTGGTTTATATTAACTTCAGTAGAGGGCATTTCCTAGGGATTAGTGCCTGGCTGGGGTAAGTAGCCCGAAGCATTTCAGACAGCTGGTCCCTAATCCCCAGGAAATGCCCTGTGTCTCCATCCATCGCGGTGCTTACACCAGCGACCCGCAGCAAGAGCTGCTGTGCCTGCAGCTTTCCCTTCTGCCAGTAGATGGCACGGGCCATTTAAATTAATTTGGAGCAGGGCAGGAGAATCTGTGGGCGTTGTGGTTTCTTTCTTAGAAGTTCTGATCCGTCATAGATTTCGGTTTCAGACAAGAGCAAGGAAACGTGGTGAAGGTGACGATTAAAATACTCACAGGTTCCTGCAGGAGAAAGTGTAACTTTCTGGTGTGCCCCAGCACAAGAAAGACACAGCATGAAGGGTTTTACTCAGAATTTTTTTTTTTTTCTTTCAGCCCTACCCTTCTATGAGGAATATGATTTCTTACATTGCATCTCTTTAAGTTCTCCCTTGCTCTGCCTGCTAATTCTGCTGTTCTTCTTCAGTTGCTCCTGCTGGCAGAGACGGATTCTCCATGGCTTTGTCTAACTCCCTCATCACATTTTTCCAGCACGGGGATGTGGTTTTCACAGTTTTCTGCCAAGCTTTGCTGGCTGTTAGCTCAGGCTCAGGAGATTTATGCAGTCAGCTGGGGCCAGCCTGAGTTCAGCCTCCGCCGACGGTTGGAGGAACAGCTTGAAGTTGGTAAAACTGTTACGAACGTGCAGGCGCTGCCAGATCAGAGCTGCTTTCATGACATCCATCGTCTTTAACTCCTAGAGGCTTTGGGCATAGTATTTGTCTTCCTGGCCAAGTGCTTTAAGCATGGCCAACATTACAAGGCACTGTAACGTTACATACCTTGGATCATATGTAATCGGGCAGCCCAGTCCCAGAATTAACTCACCGTTCCCAGTCCCTGTACAGCCACAGTGGAATTAAGGAGGCATGTTCACATGGAGCATCTTTGTTTTGAGCATTTTTCAGCACAGGACTTATATTTCCCACTTAAGATGCATGTTTAAGTGTACAGAAAATTCAGCCCCGTTTCCCATCCAAAAGTCCCAGCAATCTGAGGTACATGTGTCAGGCATCATCAAAGGCACGGAAAAAAGGAATTCATAGGAGTACTTCATGTTTTGGACACTCTTCTGCTGTTTATCTTCTGATACCAAGTCAGTAAACATGATCCAGAATAGTGGATGAGCTAGAGAGAAAGAATGGAAGAGCAAGGGAGGAGAGCAAGAAACCAAAGGCTGTCAGAGAATGTGCAGAATAACCCATTCCAGTTCACATGATGGTGATTAGGGAGCATTTCTTTAAACACCCATCACCCAAACAAAGTATTTCCACTCCGTGTGGTGAAAGTTGTTAACATAAAAATGCAGACAGGGTTCTATGCAACTGGCTTTCAAACTGATACCACTTTGCATTGGTGTCACTATGAGCAAATTCCTCACCTGTGAATCATTACCATACAGCACGGAGTGGCTTTGCACAGTACCTGCGTATTAAATCACGATCGTCTGCTCTCCACTGGCTCTCTGTAAATCCCCAGTAGGTCAGCAGCCTCCCTGAAATTCCTCTGGGTTTTGGGAAAGATCTCTCAGTTGCAGGTCATCAAGATGTGGTTTTCCCTGGAAATGTGCAAAGTGCCTCTAACCCAGGAGAGTTCATGGGCAAGACTGGCTCTCATGCAATGTAAATTGATACAGCTCCAGTGCACTGAATAAGGCAATGCTGGCTGGTGGCAGTGCAGAGCTGGCCTCTCAGCTCCGTCATGCATGCCGCATTGGCAGGGATAGATAGGCAAGCAAGGGATAGCTGATGTCTTGCACAGAGATTGCCTGGTGCTTGAATAGGATCAAGCCCTTCTTTGGGCAGTGGAAAGGTAGAAAAATCTATTTTTGCTCTTGCGTTCATCTGGCAGAAAAACAAAGCAGTTGAGAAAATACATTCCTACCAAATGACATAGTCATTCTTTAAGGGGTTATTCCCCTCCTTTATGGATTCACAGAGATGATAAACAACATATGGCTGAAGTGTGCTGTCCCCATCTTGAGAAGAGATGTCAGGCCTACCTCGCAGAGGCACCACAAGTTGTAATTACTGCTCTGAAGTGAGGCAAGATCCCCACGCGAGCGATGTAATGTAAAGAGTGGTGTTGTCTGACTTGCAGGAAAGCATCCAGGCAGTGTTGAGTTGTTATTGCTCCAGCTATGGCACAAACACTTTAAGGAAGGACCGTCCCTGCCTGTGGAGGTTGGACTGGCCGGGAAGCTGAGGCAGAGATGTCTGAATGTGCCCAAGCAGGTTTGAGGCAGAACTGCCTGACAGAGACAGGTCTTGGAATTCCAGCTCCACCAAACCACCTTGAGTTGTATTTTCCCAATAAGGGGGCAGCGTGTGTCATGGGCTAGGAGGACCTGGCTTTTATGGGGTGCCATACCCAGGTTTGTGCTTTTGAGGGTGCAGCAAAAGGGAGGGTTAGAGCCGAGTCCTGCTCAAAAGGCTGTGGAGGGAAGTTTTATTGCTTCTTCAGCTGGAGAGAGGATCAGACTTCGTAATGTGCAGTGTTTCTAGATGTGGAAGATGATAGTTAATCTCAGGCCTCATATAAGACACTGTAACACAAAACCCAGCTTGTCTGCATGAGGCTCCAGTGGCAGTCACATCCCCTTCCAGTGGGCACAGCTCCATTATTTAAAAATCAGTAGTAAAATATGAAGCTTTTATTGATTCCCCTCAATTATTTTCTTCTTTCTTTTTCTTTTTTTCTTCCATCCATCCAGGAGGGTTTTTGCTATCACCGGTGTTTGTCCGTTTCTTAGTCAACGTCTTTTGTTTTGCTATGGCACCTTCAGCTCACACACAAGCTCCTGAGCACAGCAGGGCTAAAGCCTGCCCCCATTGTCTTTCTGGGGTGAGAAAGACCTTTTCCATAAGGAGAAAGACTCCTGAAGGGTTGAAGCTTACAGTGCAGGGGTTTGGTGTGGAACGTACTTTTGAATGAAGGCAGCGTGGAGCTGCGATGGAGGTCACCTGCTGCGATCTGGATAAAGTTTCTCTATAGGCACTGTCTGAGTTCATGAGGGGCAGGAGGGAAAGGCAAGCCCTCTCGGGGGCCGAGCAGCCCCTCTTCCCCGCGGGGTTTGTATCTTTAAAGCAGGCTGGCGGGGCGCCGGGCCGGGCCAGGCTGGAGGCGTGGTGAGCCGGGGAAGGAGCCAGNATCCATCCATCCATCCATCCTTCCATCCATCTATCCACCCACCCCATACATCCACTCATCCACCCACCCACCGCCTTCCATGGGCCGGCGCTGCCGGCGCTGAGCGCCGGAGAGGCAGCGCCCGGCTGCCGCGATGAGCGGCGGGGAGGTGGTGTGCTCGGGCTGGCTCCGAAAGTCACCGCCGGAGAAGAAGTTACGGAGATACGTAAGTCTCAGATCACCCCAGCTCGTCTCTACCGGGATTTCTCTCCGGGAAAGCCGGGATTCCCTCTTATACCCCACCCTTACCCTTTCTCCGGCAGCCGCCGCCCGCCCCGGGTGCACCTGCCGCCGCCAAGGGCTTGGGGTGCCCCTCGCCCGGGCAGGGAGGGGTTGGTCGTGGATCGCTGGTGCTCGGGGAGTTGGGGGTGGGAGCGTCTCCGAGCCCCCACTCCCAACTCGTCTCTGCCCCGGGGCTGATGATGGGCACGGCCGGAGAGGGTACTCTGGTTCGGGGTAGTACTTGCTGCGCCCCACGGTGGCCGGGCTCACCCGGGACCTGACGTGCTGCTGTCACACCCCCTCCTTTGAAGTCGCGGGGTTTAGGGGAGGTTGGGAATACCTTTGTCCCAAAGAGTAAAGGTGATTTTGGCTCCCCTCCCGCCCCAGCCCAGCACCCCCATAACGGTCACTTTCCCCCCTCCCCACACGCGGTTCCTATCAATGATTGAACGTCTCAGCCCTTTGAAGATAGCACCAGTAGCGCTTCGATAGCTTTAGTGTCGTTAGCGGCCGAGATCAAACACTTCAAAGAAGTTGTAAAAAAGAGGGTCCAAATGCCAGCCCCGTCACATTCCCCACTCACTGAAAGAAATAACTGTGCCTTGTGCCTGAGGGTCTCGCCGTGCCCACAAGCGTTAGCGCTCAGAGACGCGGCGTCGCGGGGGCTGCCATCCTATGACTCGGCACATCGCTTCCCACGATGAAGCCGGGGTCCCACTCCCTGGCTCTGGTCACCGACCTCTGCCAGACTTCGGTTGGCTGGCATGCAGCCTTGTGGAGACAGCTGGATGCTCTCCCTTCTTGGGGGGGCGGGACAGCAGCAGCCACATCGTCCTTTAGTGCCGTTGCTTTTGTCCATGCATGTTTTGGGAATGGCAGGCAGAGCAAGTGCTGCTGATGTCTCCCCAGTGTCTGTTATTGATGGATAGAAGCATTGCTGTCTACCCTGGGGAGGGAGGTGGGTGTCTGCAGTCCAATATCTCAGGCTGGGGCAGGGCTGGAGGGGTATCTGATTTGTGATCTGGCGCTATTAGCCTTGTCCAAAAGGGGTGCAGCCCCAGAGACATGGATGGTGCCATGTCCCTTTGCATGCCCTGTCACCCTTGGCAGTCCTTTCCTTGTGTGCCTCATCCCCTTTGAGGGAGGGTCAGGTTCAGGTTGTCTGTGGGATGGAGCTGTGTAGGAATCCGATTCTCTCCCTCCCTGTCTCCCAAAACATACTGAGACAAAGGTAAAATCGGGTGTTTACACAGGAAATATCCACCCTCTAATGTCTGTAGGCAGGCTTTGTGGGAGATGGACAGAATGACTCTGTGCATGCTGAACTGTGGAGGATGCTTTTAGCTTAATGGAGCAAAGCACCTTCCTCCAGCAGAAATCAACTAATTGCTGATCCTGAGTCACCAGTGGCCTTAACTCATCAAACATCATTAGCTCCCCAGCATCTGCCCTGTGAAAGGGCACTCGCAGTGCCTTCTGAATATCCAACCTGTGCTCCAGCATTCCAAGGAGAGACGAACAAAACCCCACATGAGGGTGTGCCATGCCAGCAGCTCGCACTAATTGTCCATGTGCACAAGAGTGCTCTTCATTCAGATCCATCCTGGAGTGCTTTGCAAGCCACCTATGTTTTGAAAACCTCCTCCTTGCCCCAAGAGGAAAGGCAGCCGTGGCGAGACGTGCCCGGCCATCCCACACAGCCTCCGCGGGGCAGGAAGCGATGCTCGGCAGATGTCACTCGAGGGGATCTCAGCGCCGGAGCGGTCCCGGCGCTGTGGTCAGTGGGACTTCCCTTCCGGTCGTGCCAGTTGTGCTGGCTTCCTGTGTCGGTGGCTGGATTTGAAAATGTTGGCCTCAGCTTGGACTGCGTTTGGCTCGCCGGTGCCCTTTCCCCTTGCTCTTTAATGCACTGCTATTAATATAATAAGTTTTATATAACCGCGCCGTGCGTGCAGGATGTTGATGCGTTGAGCAAGCTCATAGAGTCAGAGAATGGTTTGGGTTGGAAGGGATCTTAAAAATCATCTAGTATCAACCCCCCTGCCATGGCCAGGGACACCTTCCACTAAATTGGGTTGCTCAAGACCTCATCCAACCTGGCCTTGAGCAGTTTCAGGGTGGGGGCATCCACAGCTTCCCCAGGCAACCCATCCCAGTGTCTCACCACCCTTACTGCAGAGAATTGCTTTCTGCTATCCAGTCTAAATTATTCTCTTCAACAGTGGTTCAGAGCAGGAAGATGTGGTTGAGCCTGGCAGCTTTGCTCCCCTAAAACCTGCCTTCATCTGCAGCAAACACTCATGGTTGAATTTTGGTTCTCTTGCACAAAAGACTCGCTTCCAGCCACCACTGTTACGCTATCTTTTGTAGACACTCAAAGGGAAAGCTTCACCCCTTTCCTTCTACCTTCAGTTTATATTCTGCTTTGAGACCTCAAAGGAGGAATCTCAGGCAGCAGGATGCTGCTAATCGGGTTTGAAGTTCCTGCTCTGCCTCTATTGACACAGAGAAGACGATGGATTTATTTTTCCTTTGACAAGTGTGTTTCAGATGTATGTGTCTGCACATGGGTGTGTTGCTGGTCCTGTCCTTGAAATGCTCTGCTTTTCTAAGCCTGGTTTTGTTTAGGTTTTACTCTTCAAGTTGATCCTTACCAAGAAGGGAAGGTGCAAAATTTTCTTTCAAACATCCATCCAGAGTGGTTGGGGAAGGGGGCTCAGTATTCAGCTGTATTTACATTAATCTGTAGTTGTATTAATCTGTATTTGTAATCCAGTACCTGCTGGATTTGGCTTCAGAGGACTGCACTTGCATGAGACTGTGGGATGTGGTGCATAGGACCTCTTTGTACAGTGCTTTGGGAGTCTCTTCCACTGGGGATCATTCAAATGATCAAAACAATGACTGCTTCAAGGCTGAGATGAATTGTGTTTATTTTCTGCTTTGTAACTGGGGACAGGGGTTCGTGTAGACCCTAGACAATTTGACCATGACAGATGCCCTGCAGATGATAATGGTAATAGCTACTAGAGAGATGCTACTGATAATCATAGAATCATAGAATGGTAAGGTTGGAAGGGACCTCAAGGATCATCTGGATATCATAATAAAGGCAATATCATAATAAAGGGTATTATAATAAAGGGTAACTAAACAGTTGAAGGTCAAAAGTAATGGGGAACCCCAAATCCCACCTTCACCTCTATCCTGCTAGGGGCTCTAAACTCTAATATCTTCTTGCTTGGTTGGTTTTCAGGGTTTGGGTTTTTTTGGGGCCAAACACTTCTGTGCCTTCATAGAATCACAGAATGGTTTGGGTGGGGAGGGACTTTTCAAGGTTATGTCCAAACCGCTCTGCAGTCAGTAGAGAGATCTTCGACTAGATCAGGTTGCTTGGAGGCTCATACAACTGATCTGGAATGTTTCCAGAGATGGGGAACCTCCCTGAGCAACCTGTGCCAGTGTCTCACCACCATCAGTGTAAAAAATGTCTTCTATCTCCCCTCTTTTACTTTAAAGCCATCACCCCTTGTCCTATGGGAACAGGCCCTGCTGCAAAGCCTGTCCCCACTTTTCTCTCCTTCTGACTTTCATGCCTGGCAGGGTCTCCTTGTACACAGACACAAAGCACAGAGCTGTCTTTTAATTCTCCTCCTGGCTGCTGCTTAAAACATCCATGAAAAAAATAAATAAAAAAAAAAAATTCCCCAATCCCTAAACAAAGCCCTTGGCTTTAGTTGTGTGACCGATGAGCCGAGACCAGCGCATGTTGGACTGACTCACTGTCTCCTGGTGCTCTGCTGCTGGACGTGCCTGTCTGTTGTCTCCTGAGTTAGACGTGGGTTTGGAGTGATGTTTTGTGTTCTCTCCACTGCCCGGCACGCCGGGATTTGGGGGTGGGCTCTGGCAGAAAAGCGACGTCCAAAAAACTGCTGTCATCGTAGAGCAGCTTTTGGCTTCTCATCACCGCATCAGTGAGCGTGGCCTGTCCGTTTCTGTACCACAGAGTCAGAGTCTTTTCTGCCTGGCTGAGAGGTGTGTCTGCAATTCTGAATAAAACAAAAGCTTCTCATCTTGCACTGCTTTTACAGGCCTTTAGTGCTTCTCCCTCTCCCCCCCACCCCACTGGTTTAAGTGGATGGAGAACTTGGCTTTGTGCATCAGTGCTCATTTCTACATCAAGCAGAAGCAGTTTAATCAAGGTCATCAGAAGACCTGCTCCTCTCTAGTGGGGTGAGCAGATAGGTTAAGGGTTTGTAATGGGCTGATTTACTGAATGCAGCCCTATTCTTAGGGGTAGCTCCCTGAAGAAGAGATGCTTTACTCTGCTGTTGTCAGACCCCACCTGGAGTCCTGTGTGCAGTTCTGGAGTCCTCAGCACAGGAAGGACGTGGAAGTGTTGGAGCGGGTCCAGAGGAGGGCCACGAGGATGGTCAGAGGGCTGGAGCAGCTCTGCTGTGAGGACAGGCTGAGAGAGTTGGGGCTCTGCAGCCTAGAGAAGAGAAGGCTTCGAGGAGACCTTAGAGTAGCCTTCCAGTATCTGATGGGGGCCTACAGGAAGGCTGGGGAGGGACTATTGACAAGGTCTTGCAATGCCAGGACAAGGGACAATGGGTTTGAACTGGCAGAGGGGAGATTGAAACTGGATGTTAGGAGGAAGTTGTTTGCAGTGAGGATGTGTGAGACACTGGCACAGGTTGCCCAGGGAGGTTGTGACTGCTCCCTCCCTGGAGGTGTTGAAGGTCAGGTTGTTTGAGGCCTTGAGTGAGCTGTACTAGTGGGAGGTGTCCCTGCCTATGGCAGGGGGTTGGAACTGGATGATCTTTGAGGTCCCTTCCAACCTTACCATTCTATGATTCCATGATTCTTTTGGCTTCATGTCCCACTTGGTAAGGGGCATCCTCATTAAATGAGGATGTATGATGTGGACTGAAGTAGGGCCACCTGAGTCTTACGGTGGAGGTACCAGGTGGAGTTTGGCATGGTGCTAATCAGGATGAAATTTTATAGCAGGGAGAAGAAAGGACATCTTTTTAATTCTGCAGCAAAACACAAAGAATGGGTATTAAGCAAAGTGATCTCATTTTTTCCCTCTCTATGGCATTTTGATGGGTCGCTCTTGTGTCCAACTGTGCCATGGCTGATTCAGGATGCTCACCTCTACCAAACATAGGAATTGGTTGCAGAAACTCCAGAGAACAGAACCAAAAAAAATGAGCAGAAACCTAGAAAACATGGTAAGACTGAAAGAAATGAAGTTGTTCAGTCTAGGGCTGAGAGGAGAAATAACAGTCCTTGAGCACGTCAAAGGTAGCTGCAAAGGAAAACGGAGTAAACTGTTCTCTCTGACCAGTGGTGGGAGGCCAGGAAGTGCTGAGTTCAAACTGTGGCAAGGGAAACAAATATGAGGAAGAAAATTCCTAACCTCTAATTGCCAGAGGAGTGGAACAGTGGAACAGATGGTTTGGGATGGGCTCAGAGTCTCCATCAGTGGAAGATTCAAAGAACAGGTTGGCCAAACTGCACTTCAGGAGACCTGATCCTTTTCTGAGGCAGTGGAATAAACTTGACAAATTCTTCCAAAGTCTCTTCCAGTCCTGGTTTATGTGAATTCATGCATTTGGAGCCCACATTTAGGCTTGAAGTCCATAAATTTCAGAGGCTTTTGGGCACAGATCATGTCACCCAAATCTGCTGATGGGACTAAGGGAAGTCCTCTGACCCAGGGCAAGAAGGTTCTTTGCCAGGAGTTTGACAGCACCAAACTTCATGACTTTGCATCTTATCCCAGCTGTCAAGCTGCCTTGCTTCACCCTGCTCCTCCCATGTAATCTCTGGGCTTGATTCAAAAAGTCCATCAGACATCTTAGCTGTTGTCATCTGCCTCATGATTCAGAGGAGGGATGAACACTTGCTCCACCAGAGAAGCTTTTGCGAGTCAAGGAGTGCATTCCACTTGCAAGGGCAGTGCCCATGAGCACTCCTGCAGCACCACCTCTCTTGTGCAATGCTGCACAAAGGTCATGCTCTGTAACTTCTTTCTCTGCTGCATCAGTGCTGGTGAGTCAAAACTCTCAACCTCTTCCTGCAATCTTCTCATGGGGTCATTTTGTTCAAGTGTGGGCCTGCATTCCTTTGCCCACTGAGCAGATGGTGGTGTATTGTCACCATACTCTTGGTCTAATAACTTACAGCTACTTGGGTGTATTGTCACCATACTCTTGGTCTAATAACTTACAGCTACTTGGGTGTATTGTCACCATACTCTTGGTCTAATAACTTACAGCTACTTGGGTGTATTGTCACCATACTCTTGGTCTAATAACTTACAGCTACTTGGGTGTATTGTCACCATACTCTTGGTCTAATAACTTACATCAACTTGGGTGTATTGTCACCATACTCTTGGTCTAATAACTTACAACTACTTGGGTGTATTGTCACCATGCTCTTGATCTAATAACTTACAACTACTTGGGTGTATTGTCACCATACTCTTGATCTAATAACTTACATCAACTTGGGTGTATTGTCACCATACTCTTGGTCTAATAACTTACAACTACTTGGGTGTATTGTCACCATGCTCTTGATCTAATAACTTACAACTACTTGGGTGTATTGTCACCATACTCTTGATCTAATAACTTACATCAACTTGGGTGTATTGTCACCATACTCTTGGTCTAATAACTTACAACTACTTGGGTGTATTGTCACCATGCTCTTGATCTAATAACTTACAACTACTTGGGTGTATTGTCACCATACTCTTGATCTAATAACTTACATCAACTTGGGTGTATTGTCACCATACTCTTGGTCTAATAACTTACAACTACTTGGGTGTATTGTCACCATGCTCTTGATCTAATAACTTACAACTACTTGGGTGTATTGTCACCATACTCTTGATCTAATAACTTACATCAACTTGGGTGTATTGTCACCATACTCTTGGTCTAATAACTTACAGCTACTTGGGTGTATTGTCACCATACTCTTGCTCTTATAACTTGCAACTACTTGAGGGATGGTTGTGGGGCTGATGGAGTTAGTTTTTTCTTGGTTGTAGCAGGTGACAAAGGGGCACAACCACAGACCGGCTTTGGAGGTTCAGGTTGGATCTTTAGGAAAGCTCCTCCAGTAAGAGGGTCGTAGTATAGAGGAATAGGTTCTCACAGAGTCTTACTCTTTAGAGATTTTCAAGATTTGGTTAGAGAAGCTCCCATCTGACCTGATCCTGTCACATCTCAAGTACAAGTTTGGATGTGCCTCCCAATGTGCCTCCAAACCCAGCATTTCTGATATGCCTGTGGGATAACGCAGCACAGAAGCAATGTGGCTGCTTTAGCCCAGCTCTCTGTGCAGGTGGATGGTCTTTGTTTTATTGTCTACCAACAGGAGCAACCTGGAGCAAGTGCTATGGTGTAGGGTAGCTCTTCAGCTACTGCAACTGAAACTGGTTTGGTCAGGGCTAACCCACTTGTCTCCCTGAGTCACTGCATTGTCCGAGGTGGATGTGCCCATACAGGAGAGAAGTCCACGTGTTGTGTGGGAAACCAGTGTAGCTGCCTGGTGCCTTGGCTTTGCTGAGACAGCTTGAGTGAACCTTCAGCTCTCTGTCATGACTTCAGAGCTGGCTGATGGTTCTGGCAAAGCCTACAGTAGGTGTCAGGGACTGATGGTGGCAAAGCACAGGTTGGGCTTAAGAGAGACAAACAATACTTAAGGAAAGTGTAACAGGAAGCTGACTTAATTTATCTTTGGAAGGGAGCAGAAGTGATACTGAAAGCCATTTTTTTTTTCTCTCTTTTTTTTTAAGCAGGTGTCAGATAAAAGAGGTGATGTAATAGTGTTTACCAGACCAAAGCACAGAATTTATAGTAGTGACTCAAAGGCAGAGAAAATATTATTTATTTGGATTACAGTAGCAGTGGAGGTGATTGGGATTGGGGCCTGATGCTGTGGAGGTTTGATGAGAGCTGAAGGCTCTGGTCAGATGGGGAAGCTGAGATACACAGAAAGTCAGTGGTTTGGCTGCACTTGTGTTCAGAGTCATTCCCACAGCTGGGAACTCAGCTTGGCTTGATCACTTCTACCTGAGCCAAGGGTTTTTGAGCTGCTCTCAGGCTGCTGGGGATGTGTGAAGCCATGGAAAGCAATTACAGCTAGTCCACAGAAAAACATAGTACTTGTAGCAGGGATTTAGATCATGGAATTACAGAATGGTTTGATTTGGAAGGAACCTTAAAGATCATCTAGTTCCAACTCCTCTGCCTTGGGCAGGGACACCTTCCACTAGAGCAGGTTACTCAAGGCCTCATTAAACCTGTCCTTGAACACCTCCAGGGAGGGATGGCAAGGTCATCAAGGTTCAAAATCATCTCTGAGATGAGATGGTGATTTGACAAGAGATAGAATGATAGGAAATGGACTCAAGTTACACCATGGGAGGTTTAGATTGGATGTTAGGAAAAAATTCTTCACCAATCAAGGGACACTGGAACAGGCTACCCAGAGAAGTGATGGAGTCACCATCCCTGGAGGTGTTTAGAAGACTTTTGGATGACTTGCTTAGGGACATGGTGTAACAGTTGTGTAGAGGGAGATGTTGGGTTAATGTGGGACTTAATGACCTTAAGAGCTTTTCCAACCTGGCAGTTCTCTGGTTCTATGATCTGAAAGGTTAGTAGATTACTGCTTTTAATATGAACTGCCCTTCCTTTCAGCACTCCTTTCAAAGCTTTAAAGTATCATTCTCCATTGCAATACTCAAGATGGATCTTACAGCACCCAGCAGTGGTGACAAGTGCATTTATCTCTATCTCAAGAGGTGGGAGAAATAGAGAGACCTTAATTTAACTGCAAGGTGCACAGAGAGCAGCAATAGAGCTGAACCTCTGTGAACTGCTGGCGCTGCCATTCTGCATAGCCTCTCCTTCACCTCTCAGCCCTTCTCCACAGGGATAGACCAAGGATTTGTGCAAAGATGTTAAGCCCAGGGTAACAATATGCAAGTGCTTACTATTCCACACCATCCTTTGGCTGGGTAATTTTGTGGAAGTTCAGTTGTGGCACACTTTGGCATATCGCCTGGTCGAGAGGTGTCATGGAAATAGAGGCTGTTGTGATTTCCCCATCCGGAGCTGCGAGTGGGAATCCTGACCCTGCCACCAAGCTGCTGGAGAGCCTGGCCCATGCTGGGGCATCTGGTTCTGGAGAGGTTCCCAAAGCTGCTGAGCATCCAAAAATTCTCCTTGAAACATAGAATCATAGAATAGTAAGGTTGGAAGATACCTCAAAGATCATCTAGTTCCAACCCCCTGCCATAGGCAGGGACACCTCCCACTAGTACAGCTCACTCAAGGCC
>VWZE01011132.1:86717-103484 GCA_013396675.1 Eubucco bourcierii
AATGGGTTTGAAGTGTCAGAGGGGAGATTGAAAGTGGATGTTAGGAGGAAGTTGTTTGCAGTGAGGGTGGTGAGACACTGGCACAGGTTGCCCAGGGAGGTTGTGGCTGCTCCCTGCCTGGAGGTGTTCAAGGCCAGGTTGTTTGAGGCCTTGAGTGACCTGTACTAGTGGGAGGTGTCCCTGCCTATGGCAGGGGGTTGGAACTAGATGATCCTTGAGGTCCCTTCCAACCTTACCATTCTATGATTCTATGATACAGCAACTTGAAATCATGGACTGTGCTTCACAAAACACTCTGTGCTCAGGGGTTTGTGTGCAATGTTCACAGTGGGGCTAATAATGAGTATTTGTCTTGGGGCAGGTGGAAACTAGAACCCAAGCATTGGTCTAGGTTGGAAGTGAAAACAGAGCATTGCGTAAATTCTGTCCTGTGCTACAGTTAGGAAGTTTATGAGGGGCTTTTGTATGAGCTTTTAGGGTGTTTGATGAAATAATTGTCTTTGTGATGTATCTCTGTCCATCCTGTTTCTTGGAAGAGTGCACCCTCAGCAAGTTTGCCAATGACACCAAGCTGTGTGGTGTGGCTGACATGCTGGAGGGAAGGTATCCATCCAGAAGGACCTTGACAGGCTGGAGAGGTGGGCACAAGCCAACCTCATGAAGTTCAGCAAGAACATGTGTAAGATCCTGCAGCTGAGTCAGGGTAATTCCAAGTACTGATACAGGCTGGGCAGTGACTGGCTGGAGAGCAGCCCTGAGGAAAAGGACTTGGGGGTGCTGCTGGATGAGAAGCTCAACATGAGCCAGCAGTGTGCACTTGCAGTCCAGAAAGCCAACCAGAGCCTGGGCTGCATCAGGAGAAGTGTGGTCAGCATGGTGAGGGAGGTGATTCTCCCCCTCTACTCCACTCTGGTGAGACTCCACCTGGAGTACTGCATCCAGCTCTGGAGCCTCTGTTAAAAGAAGGATCTGGACATGCTGGAACTTGTCCAGAGAAGGGCCACGAGGATGATCAGAGGGCTGGAGCTGCTCTGCCATGGAGACAGACAGAGAGAGTTGGGGCTGTTCAGTCTGGAGAAGAGAAGGCTTCCAGGAGACCTTATTGTGGCCTTCCAGTATCTGAAGGGGGCTACAGGAAAACTGGGCAGGAACATTTTTAGGGTGTCAGATAGTGATAGGACTAGGGAGAATGGAGCAAAATTAGGAGTGGGTAGATTCAGATTGGCTATTAGGAAGAAGTTCTTCCCTATGAGGATGGTGAGACACTGGCACAGGTTGCCCAAGGGGGTGGTGGAAGCCTCATCCCTGGAGGTTTTTAAAGCCAGGCTGAATGTGGCTGTGAGCAACCTGCTCTAGTGTGAGGTGCCCATGCCCATGGCAGGGAGTTGGAACTAGATGATCCTTGAGATCCCTTCCAGCCATGACCATTCTGTGATCCTATGATTCTGAAGAGCCTGGCATGCACCACTTGATGCTGTTAATGCTGCCATTAAGTCTAGGTGGGGTGAAGCTTGGGCCTGCTGCTCTGACCTGCTCCTCGTTTCAGATAGGATCGAGTTGTTGAGTGCCACTTGGGAAGCGTCAAGATTTGCATCTGTAATTAAGAAGAAGAGCTTTTAAAGCCTATTCTTTGCATTTCTTTGTACCCGAAGCCTCCTACTAACCAAAGGTGGCTGGAGTTGTGGAGGAAGGTGAGAAGCCAGAATGACATGTTTGGGGTTTATGTACTCGCCTCTCCTGAGTGCATTACTGCTCAATTGACTGTAATTTAGGAAAGGCTTAACCTTCTTTTTTTCACTGTGGAAGGACCTGGTCAAAACTTTGGATTCATTTTCTTCAAAGCATGGGAGAGTTTTGACTAATTTTATTTAAAAGGAAAAAAAAAAAAATCAACAAAGTGTCAGTTTCCTAGAAAATCAGACAGCAGAGCACGATCAGAAACGCAGTTGCAGTGCTCTCCGGTTTCTATCTCAGACATCCATTCCTGGTTGGTATGTATTCCTGGATATTGTCATGTCTGCTTCTCCCATTTTCCCACCTTTCTCTTTTTGAATCCAAAGCCCAGCAATGTAAGTTGGGCTTGGGTTCATTTGCTTTCCTCCAGGCTTTGGTCTGGTATCTAAAGGGCAGGAGAAAATATGTTGGGGCCAGTCTCAACGATAGGACGAAGGGCAATGGGCACAAAAATGTTCCACCTAAATGTAAGGAAAATCTTTCTTGTGAGTGACACAGCACTGGAACAGGCTGCCCAGAGAATTTGTGGAGTCTCCTTCCCTAGACACTTCCAAAACTCACCTGGACATAACCCTTAGCAGCTTGCACTGTGTGACCCAACTGTGCAGGGATGTTGGACTGGATGATCTCCAGAGGTCCCTTCCAACCCCCACCATTCTGTGATTCTGTAGATCTTGCACTTTCCTCTCAATAATCTTCATCCATCTACCTTGAATATCGCAGGGTAGCATCAGGGTGGGTTGCAAACACCTATGGCTTTAGTCTTGCACATCCCAACAGAGCAGAAAGTTGGTGCAGACTTTCCAGTGGCTTCCCAAAGGCAAAATCATCCTTGAACTGCCAGGTTCCCTGCTGGATGCTGCAGTCTTCCTAGTCTGTGCTCTATAAATAAGAATTTAAAGTGTGCATGGATTAAGTGAATCTTTTGAGGTCTGCAACAAGTCCATTCACAGAGCTGGGAACCAGACACCAGCATCCTTCAGACCTGTCTTCATCATTCTGGCCAAGTTAGCTTGGAGAGGAGGAAACTGAGAGGTGACTTCATTCATGTGTAGGAAGATGTAAAAGGAGAGTGCCCAGAGGATGGAGCCAGGCTCTGGTCCAGGTTGAGGCACAGGAAGGTCCATGGAAACACGAGGAGGAATTTTCTCCCTGTGAGGGTGACAGAAGACTGGAACAGGCTACCCAGGGGGGTTGTGGAGTCTCCCTCTTTGGTGATATTCAAGACCTGCCTGGATTCACTCCTGTGTGATGTGGTCTAGGTGATCCTGTTCTGGCAGGGGGTTTGGACTGGATGAGCTTTTGAGGTCCCTTCCAGCCCCTGACATTTTATGATACCCATTTATGATTTTGTGATACCCATTTCTAATCTGCATCCCAGCATACTCTGTCCCTGCAGTCTCCTGTTGAATATGTCCAAGTACTAGTGGGAGGTGTCCCTGCCTATGGCAGGGGGTTGGAACTGGATGATCTTTGAGGTCCTTTCCAACCTTACCATTCTATGATTCTAAGCCAAGTTCACCTGGTGTGTGCCTTGCCTTGAAGTCCATCAGATGATGCTGGAAGTGAGTTCAGGCTGTTGAGAAGCTCAGTTCAACAGCCAGACAGGAAGATCTGATGAGTGGAAAGTCAATCAGCCATGCGAAAGGAGGGGGAACAGGCGAGCGCTTGTCACCGGCGCTACGTCCAGCGTGGGTTTGTGCCACACTGCAAGAACTGCTGCACTTACTCCCTTTTGGGAGCCAACCCACAGCACTGCACAGGTGTGCATTTGCAGGAGAACTCAGTTGGGTAGTAAGAGTAAATCTTGCCCAGTTTAGAGAGGCTGGGATTAAAGGAGGGTCTAATAGCTCTGCGTGCAATTTTGTACGGTAAGGCAGTAATTTACTGTGCTGGTTTGCCCATCAGCACAACAGCCAGAGGCTGTTAAGATAATTTAGTGGTGGTTTGTGGTTCTAAATATGTTTCCATCATGACTAAGGATTCTAATAGATATTAAATTCAGTCGAGGGTGGGTTTAGGGGGTCATTTATATAGTTATTACTGCATGCTCCCCTGTGTTTCTGTTTTGACTTCTTAATCTGAAGGGAGTAAGATGAGGGATGGCTATTAAGTGGTTGGGATTTTTTTCTATCAAATAGAAGTTGTAAAAGAAATACAAACAAGTTGTTTTACCCTTCATGTAGTGTAATTTAGTTGTTCAGCTGTGGGGCTCTGGTGTGCTCTGCTCTTGGCTGCTGATACTACAGGTGTGTTGGATGAACTGTGTGCAGTTCTGGAGCCCCAGCACAGGAAGGACATGGAAGTGTTGGAGCGGGTCCAGAGGAGGCACCAAGATGCTCAGAGGGCTGCAGCAGCTCTGCTCTGAGGACAGGCTGAGAGAGTTGGGGCTCTGCAGCCTGGAGACGAGAAGGCTTCCAGGAGATCTTAGAGTAGCCTTCCAGGATCTGAGGGGGCTACAGGAAGGCTGGGGAGGGACTATTGACAAGGTCTTGCAATGCCAGGACAAGGGGCAATGGGTTTGAACTGGCAGAGGGGAGATTGAAAGTGGATGTTAGGAGGAAGTTGTTTGCAGTGAGGGTGGTGAGACACTGGAACAGGTTGGCCAGGGAGGTTGTGCCTGCTCCCTCCCTGGAGGTGTTCAAGGCCAGGTTGTTTGAGGCCTTGAGTGACCTGTTCTAGTGGGAGGTGTCCCTGCCTATGGCAGGGGGGTGGGACTGGATGATCCTTGAGGTCCCTTCCAACCTTACCATTCTATGATTCTATGATTAAGTCATGCAGAATTAAGAACTAATTTTTTAAGTTTAAACACCGCTGCATCCAGATGTCACAGTGCCCAGATATCAGCTGGGGACCTCGTCACCCCCCAAGACCTTGGCTGTGCCTTTCTAGGCATATCCTGCATCCATACAAAGACCTCCAATTCCACCACTGACAAGCAAGCAGTGTGAGAAGTGATTCGATCTGCTGTGGGAATGCCACAGCTCTTGTTCAGCCCTCTTAATCCAAATAATAACAAGGAAAAGTTTGAAAGCTTAGTTTGGAATTGGGTAGCTCTCCAAAAATAGTCTCTCCCAAGAGATATCTCTTACTTCCTGGTGAGCTGGAAAAGCTGTGCTGGCAGCCTTTGTGCTTGGATATTTAGGCATCTCCTGGAACCTAGAGGATGAAGGAATGCAAAATAATAGGAGAAATGAGTTGAACTTGTTACATTTCAGGAGGGTGTTTGGTTTGAGCTTTGGAAAGTGTTCCCCCGCACCCCTCCCACATAGGAAGGCACTGGAGCCAAACCCCAATATTTACAAATATTTTTGAGATCTTCCAGGTTGTGGAGCTTGAATTTTTTTGAGATCTTCCAGGCTAGACATTCTTTCTGTAAATAAATAGCTTTTGGTTTGCATGCATCTGAGCTCCTGGAAAGTGTGGACCCCAAACAGGGCTCCCTAGCATCCAGAGCTGTGCTGGCTCCATCTTCACGTGCTCAGAAGTGGAAGAAGGCACTGCATCACAAAAGAGAAACAGAAGAAAGAGAAAGAAACAACAAACTTCTGTTGTTTTGGATGGACTCTGGCAGTCTCAAGGAATTGCTGATACCATCTGGTATGTCTTAGGAGTTTGTCATCAGGAGCTTTGTCTTCTCCACTCACCTTTGAGACAATGGACTGAGACTGGAGGCAGCAGGCTCAGAGATTTTCCTCTCCACAGCTCTCTGCATGCTGCACATTTTGGTACCCTCATCTTCCCACTTTATTTTAGTCTTCCTTTCTCCTTCTCTTCTGATTCTTAACATTTAGAGGGTTATCAGCAGGAACCCTCTTCACCTGGTTTGTGACTCGTGTTTTACTTGCTGGGCACTTGGGTTTTACACCACTGAACAGAGCCACATCTGCAAGTCCATCTTAAAATCACAGAATGCATCAGGTTGGAAGGACCCTTAGAAGTCATCTTGTCCAATCCCCCTGCAGTGAACAGGGACATCTTTAACTACAGCAGGTTGCTCAGGGCTTCATCAAGTCCAACCTTGGATGTCTCCAGCGAAGAGGTCTCAACCACCTCTCTGGGCAACGTGTGCCAGTGTTCCATCACCCTCATTGTAAAGACTTTCCTTCTAATCATAGAATCATAGAATGGTAAGGTTGAAAAGGACCTCAAGGATCATCTAGTTCCAGCTCCCTGCCATAGGCAGGGACACCTCCCACTAGCACAGGTCACTCAAGGCCTCAAACAGCCTGGCCTTGAACACCTCCAGGCAGGGAGCAGCCACAACCTCCCTGGGCAACCTGTGCCAGTGTCTCACCACCCTCACTGCAAACAACTTCTTCCTGACATCCAGTTTCAATCTTCCCTCTGCCAGTTTAAACTCATTGCCCCTTGTCCTGGCATTGCAAGGCCTTGTCAATAGTCCCTCCCCAGCCTTTCTGTAGGCCCCCTTCAGATACTGGAAGGCTACTCTAAGGTTTTCTGGAAGCTTCTCTTCTCCAGGCTGCAGAGCCCCAACTCTCTCAGCCTGTCCTCATAGCAGAGCTGCTGCAGCCCTCTCAGCATCTTTGTGGCCTCCTCTGGACCCACTCCAACAGTTCCATGTCCTTCCTGTGCTGAGGGCTCCAGAACTGCACACAGGACTCCAGGGGGGTCTGAGGAGAGCAGAGCAAATGGGCAGAATCCCCTCCCTTGCCCTGCTCCCCACACTGCTCTTGCTGCAGCCCAGCACTCAGTTGCTGTCTGGGCTGCACTCACACTGCAGGCTCAGGTTGAGCTTTTCATCACCCCAGACCCCCAGGTCCTTTTCCTCAGGGCTGCTCTCAGCCATTCACCAACCAACCTGAACCTACTCTGCTGTAGCTTATAATCCATTGACTCTCATTCTATCACTACATGCTCTTGTAAGACAAGGAGGAATTGACACAGAAAGTCTGAAGTGGCTATCCCCACTCTACAGAGCACTCCAGAAACCCAGCCTGAACCTCTGCCTTGAGGTACAACTGTGCCAGGAGGAGTATCCTACCTTTCCAAGCTGGACTCCACAAACCAGAAATCAAGATCCAAAGGAGCAGTGTTATGAAGCCAACCCAACACGTGGTGAGCCTGGGCTTGGCAAGCTGGAAACATCTATATTACCAAAGGGGTTGATTAGGGAGCTTCAGTTTGAAGTTCTTTCTTCCATTCTCCTGCTTTAAGTTTTCCAGAGGGATTACTGGGACAATGTGGGCAGATGATATTTCACCTCACTGTCTCCCCAACCACACCAGTACCAGTCTAAAAGCCGTGTCAGGAACAGAAGTTAAGAAACACTCTCAACCTTTCCTGACTTGTTTTTCCCATCTGTTTTTAACAGCATGTTCTTGCTACTTGGACCCTTCTGGGCTCAATCTTGTGATCCCTGATGTAGGATGACATTTCCAGTTTATTAGGAATGCTTTTGTTTATTTACTGGGTGGATTTTTTTCTTTCTTTTCTTCTTTTTTTTTTTTTTCTTTTTTTTTTTCTTTTCCTTTTCCCCTAGGTTGTGTGGAGGCTTTCTGCCTTGACTGCCAACACAAACGTCCCCTCCGTGCCAAGAGGTGCCACCCACACCCATCCTCTCTGAAATCAGGACAGTTATCTCAGCACTTGCAAGTCCTTTGTGTGGTTTGGGGGCTCTTATTAAACAAAAAAAGGAGGGGGATTTTTTTTTTCTGTCTTTTTCTACCATTTCATAATGAAAACCCAGGTCCTGATGTGCTGAAGGAAATGAGCTTTTAAAAATCAGTTGTCCTTTGTTTTTTGGTTTTTTTTTTAAGCTTCCTTAGGGAAGACCACCAAGAAGGGACTCAAGGCCTGAGTTTGCTGGTGCCTTTTCAGTTTACTCAGCCTGTGTCTGCTTTTATTAGCAGATTAAGTGTATTGCCTGTTGTGTGCAGGTAGAAATTTGCTTCTGTGCTGAGGGTGGCTGGACCAGCCTTACAGAATCTTAGAGTGGTTGGAAGGGACCTCAAGGATCATCCAGTTCCAACCCCCTACCATAGGCAGGGAGGCTTCCCACTAGAACAGGTCACTCAAGGTCTCCTCCAACCTGGCCTTGAACACCTCCAGGAAGGGAGCAGTCACAACCTCCCTGGGCAACCTGTGCCAGTGTCTCACCACCCTCACTGCAAACAACTTCCTCCTAACATCCAGTCTAAATCTCCCCTCTGCCAGTTCAAACCCATTGCCCCTTGTCCTGTCATTGCAAGACCTTGTCAATAGTGCCTTCCCAGCCTTTCTGTAGGCCCCTTCAGATACTGGAAGACTACTCTAAGGTCTCCTGGCAGCCTTCTCTTCTCCAGGCTGCAGAGCCCCAACTCTCTCAGCCTGTCCTCAGAGCAGAGCTGCTGCAGCCCTCTGATCATCTTCATGGGCTTCTCTGAACTTGCTCCAACTGTTCCATGTCCTACTTGTGTTGGGGGCTTCAGAACTGCACACAGCCTTCACATCACTGTCTGTCTTTTTTGCATAGAATGCACCACACTTCCCTCCAGTGCTGGACCAGGACCATCAACAGATGAGTGTCAGTGCTAGGGCTGTACTGAGACTGCAGTTCAGCTCTGCCCATAGCTTGCTGCTCTCTGTGACTTACATATCACTCTCTTAAACCTTCTTTGTTCACCTGCCTCAATGAAATAAATGAAGTGATAGCTTTTGGAAACCTGCAGTCAGGCCCTGGCTGATGTAAATCCCACTCTAAGACTTCAGATATCACAGAATCTTAGAGGTTGGAAGGACCCTCTAGAGATCATCCAGTCCAACTCCCCTGCCTGGGCATTTCACACAGGAATGCATCCAGGTGGGTTTGGAAAGTCTCCAGAGAAGGAGACTCCACAACCACTCTGGGCAGCCTGCTCCAGTGCTTCATCACCTTCACTGTAAAGAAGTTTCTCCTCATGCTGAGGTGAAACCTTCTCTGTTCCAGTTTGTATCCATTGCTCCTTGTCTTAACTGCTGCTGACGAGTGAAAAGAAACTGGCCCCATCCTCTCAACACCCACCCCTCAGATATTTGTATACATTGATGAGATCTCTGAGTCTTCTCCAGACTAAACAGCCACAGGGCTCTCAGTCTCTCTTGGTTGCTTTTCTAAGACACTTGCAGCTGTACCCTAGCAGCCCATAAAGCATGCAGTGGTATGGGAAAGTGCAATCTGGACACGGAGCAGTGGTGTTTCCTGGGCTTTTGCATCCAAAAAGCATTTTTGAAATCAACAAGAGAGTCCTGTGAGCATCCAGCTGTGGGAGGATAGGCTTCAGAGTGCTGTGGGTTCCCATGCACCTCGCTGGAGCTGCCAGTGCTTGCATCACAAGGAGCAGGTGCTACACCTCATCTTCTTGGCCGAGGAGCAAGGAAAACACAGGGGCCAGATTGTGCATCTCCAGCAGGCTTACATTTATTAAACTCAACTGAAGATCAGCTACATTCCTAAACTGGGAGGGTAGATCCAGCAAGCGCCACGTGGCTGCAATGAGCTGGGAGTGGAGGTGGAAAAGTTGTGGATGTCCCCTCCCTGGGAGTGCTCCAGGCCAACGTGGTCTAGTGGAAGATGTCCCTCTCCATGGCAGGGGGTTGGAGTAGATGACCTTTAAGTGTCCCTTCCAATCCAAACCGTTCTGGGAGGCTGATTCATTTTACTTTGGTTGAGCTCACATTTCTGTAAACCTTCAGGACCAAACCTTGGATTGCTGAGACTCGAGAAGGATCCTGTGATCAGACAAAGGTGTTGCTGAACCCTTATTCTCCACTTACCATCCTCTACAAATGCAACCCACACTCGTGACCATTTACTCAACATGTGGGAAATCTTTGTCCTTTGCCATCAGGATCTGAACCTAGGTCTGTAACCATGGAATTTTGCAACCAAAAATCATTTATACTTAGCCAAAACTGCTCCAAAAAGGCTTGAAAAGTACTGGGAGTCCAGAAGTGCTGTGTCTGCTTTTTGATTCTTAGTCTTCCCAGGAAAGCAGATATCCCTCTGGAGACTCCACAACTCCGATTGCTTCCAGCCAAGCAGCAGGGGCACGTTTCTGGCCAGTGAATCTGGTTTCTGCATCAGCTTTCCCAGAGACCAACCTTCACCTCACTCCCTCCAGTGCTGGAGGGATACCACCAACAGGTGATGGATGCCACAGCAGTGCTTGCTGCAAGGCAGTTTTTTAATATCCTCCCTGAGATGAAATCCAGACCATGTCTGCTCCTTGGCGTTGCTTGGAAGGTGCTTTGGGCAGCATCTACCCAAGGATGCTCCCAAATCATAGAACTGTAGAATCACAGAATGGTTTGGATGGGAAAGGACATTTCAAAGCCATCTAATCCAACTCCCCAGCAGTCAGCAGGGACATCTTCAACTGGAGCACGTTGCTCAGAGCTCCATCCAGTCTGACCTGGAATGTTTCCAGGGATGGGGTATACACCACTTCTCTGCACAGCCTGGGCCAGTGTTTCACCACCAGCACAAAAAAACCCCTACATGTAGTCTATATCTCCTGTCTTTTAGTTTAAAACCCAGAGAGTGGTGGTGAATGGTGCCACATGCAGCTGGAGGCCGGGCACTAGCAGTGTGCCCCAGGGATCAGTGCTGGGCCCCATCCTCTGTAACATCTTCAGTGATGATCTGGATGAGGGCATCGAGTCAGTCACCAGCAAATGTGCAGCTGACACCAAGCTGGGGGCTGATGTTGCTGGGTTGGAGGGCAGAAGGGCTCTGCAGCTGGACCTTGACTGCCTGCACAGATGGGCAGAGTCCAAGGGGATGGAGCTCAACAAATGCAAGTGCCAGGTGCTGCACTTTGGCCACAACAACCCCATGCAGAGCTACAGGCTGGGGTGGGAGTGGCTGGAGAGCAGCCAAACAGAAAGGGATCTGAGGGTGCGGATTGACACCCACCTGAACATGAGCCAGCAGTGTGCCCAGGTGGCCAAGAAGGCCAATGGCATCCTGGCCTGCATCAGCAAGAGTGTGGCCAGCAGGAGCAGGGAGCTCATTCTCCCCCTGGACTCTGCACTGCTTAGGCCACACCTTGAGTCCTGTGTCCAGTTCTGGGCCCCTCAATTGAAGAAGGACATTGAGGTGCTTGAGTGTGTCCAGAGAAGGGCAACGAGGCTGGGGAGAGGCCTGGAGCACAGCCCTATGGAGAGAGGCTGAGGGAGCTGGGATTGGTTAGCCTGGAGAAGAGGAGGCTCAGGGGAGACCTTCTTGCTGTCTCCAGCTACCTGAAGGGTGGTTGTAGCCAGGAGGAGGTTGCTTTCTTCTCTCAGGCAAGCAGCAGCAGAACAAGAGGACACAGTCTCAAGCTGTGCCAGGGGAAGTTTAGGCTGGAGGTGAGGAGAAAGTTGTTGCCTGAGAGAGTCATTGACTGCTGGAATGGGCTGCCCAGGGAGGTGGTGGAGTCAGCGTCCCTGGAGGTGTTCAAGGCAGGTTTGGACGTGGCACTTGGTGCCATGGTCTGGTCTTGAGGGCTGTGGTATTGGGTTGGACTTGATGAGCTTTGAGGTCTCTTCCAACCTTGGTCATACTGTGATACTGTGAAAACCATCACCCTCTGTCCTCTCACAAGAGGCCCTCATATAAGTCTGTCACCATCTTTCTTCTAGGCTACTTTATGTACTGAAAGACCTAAAGATGGTGTATTTGTTCTAGTTTAATCTTCCCTGAGACTCAAAATAGGGATAACAGAACCAATACAATAATAATAAGATGCCTTCCCCTCTTATTTTGGAAAGTAAGGAAATAGATGTAGAGAGGGAAGGGGGTAAAAACATCCAAGGAACAGTCTTGCTTTGATTTGGAAGTTAAAAGTAAACTTCAACAATAAATAAAAGGTATTTAAGGTAGGGGAGTTACAAAGAGGGAAAGAGGAAGGGAAACAAGATACAAGAATATATGCAGCTAGGTTGATGGCAATGGATGGAGGTGGATTTATGAAGGGATGTCCACCATGTGGTAGGGAGGCCAGCATGAACAAGGTGATGCTATCAGGCAGGTAGGCAGAAAGAGAAAGAAACAGGCAGTTCCTCTGTTTAACCTTCTGCCATGCAAACTAAAATCTGCTGGTACCTAGCATTAAACAAAGTGAGCCTCATCTTCCTGTTGCATCCCTTAGACCTGCTTAGTGGCAGATGCCATAAAAGGAAAAGAAACCAGCTGTGAGAAGGACTGATTGCAAGTGTAGATGCTTTGGGGCAGGAGCAGGGGGACAATCTGCATAGGGCAGCCAGTCCCCAGATCCCTGCCTTGTCTGGATTCAGGACTGAGGGATATAGAGGACAAACCATCACGCAGTACCAGTCCGCTTGGATGGCTTTGTCTGACTCGTCTCAGGCCTGCATTAACCTCTGTGGGTTTGGTTTAACACTGGGGAAGGTCTTGTCTGCTGGAAAGAAACTTGATCAATACATGCTTGGGGTCCTCATCTATCTGGAAATGGTTCTGTGATGGGCAAGCATTGCAGGGCCCTTGAGGGTCATCCTCATGGGCACTTGGAAACAGATGATGAAGGGGATAAGGATAGGGTTGATGCTGCTGAGCCTGAGTGGAAATTGTCCTCTGGGAGCTTTTGCCCTGTGGATGCTGGGATTTCATCCATGCTCAGGGCCAGCTTTCATCCCAGAGCAGGGTACTGAAAATAATAAAAATAACAGCCATCCTCATGGCTGGTTTAGGAGCCTGCCTCCAACAGTCTCCCTGTTTCCCCAAGGGAAGCAGCTGCTAATTTCGTTCTTCACTTGTTACACTTGCCGTGGGTCTCTCTGCCAGAGAGGATTTTTGAACAAGGTTTTCAATATTCATAGACTTAACTACATTGTAAGGGGAAAAAAAAATAAAAATAAGGACCATTAGTTCCTCCAGTTTGATCTCAGATCATTAACTCCTCACTACTGCTTTCCTTTGCCATCTTTTATTCCCTGTGTCCTTCCTAAGTGCTGTTTGTTTTTATCACTCTGTGTATCCTTTCAGCAATAGTGCTGGCATATTTATTAGTATTAATTGGCATATGTGCAACAAATGTCAGGCAAGGATCACAGAAGCCCTTGTTGCCTTGGAGAAATCAGTGTATTTAATCCCACGTGGGGAATCAGAGGCACTGAAGAAACCAGATGGGCATCAGCTGCAGGCATGCCCCAGCAGGGCTGACCCTGACTTCTTCCTGAAAGGCAGTTTGGACCTTGCAGTCGCTGGCACAGGCTTGCTTTCAGCTGCTTCAGCTGTGCTCTAGTAAACCAGGTGCTACCCAGGTCTTTATGCCAGCAAACCTGCTGCTGGCTTTCCCACCACCTTCAACCCTGCAGTGTGCATCTCTCCCTCCCTGTTGTGTCACCCAAGCCCCCTCACGGAATCACAGAAATATTCCAGTTGGAAAAGACCTCCCAGGCTCACCAAGTCCAACCTAGAACCCTACTCTGCAAGGTTCACCATAAGCCATATCCTCAAGTACCACATCCAGATGACTTTTAAACACGTCTGGTCTTGCTGACTCCACCACCTCCCTGGGCAGCTCATTCCGGTGCCTGACCACTCTTACTGGGAAAAAGATATTTCCTAATGTCCAGTCTAAGCCTACACAGTGGCAGCTTGAGGCCATTCCCTCTTGCTCTATCACTATTTACCTGTGACACCAGCACCAACCTCTCCACACCTTCTTTTGAGGTAGCCATAGACAGCCATGAGGTCTCCCCTCATAGAATCATAGAATGGTAAGGTTGGAAGGGACCTCAAGGATCATCTAGTTCCAACCCCCTGCCATAGGCAGGGACACCTCCCACTAGTACAGCTCACTCAAGGCCTCCTCCAACCTGGCCTTGAACACCTTCAGGGAGTGAGCAGCCACAACCTCCCTGGGCAACCTGTGCNACTGGGAAAAAGATATTTCCTAATGTCCAGTCTAAGCCTACACAGTGGCAGCTTGAGGCCATTCCCTCTTGCTCTATCACTATTTACCTGTGACACCAGCACCAACCTCTCCACACCTTCTTTTGAGGTAGCCATAGACAGCCATGAGGTCTCCCCTCATAGAATCATAGAATGGTAAGGTTGGAAGGGANAGTTACTCTAAGGTTTTCTGGAAGCCTTCTCCTCTCCAGGCTGCAGAGCCCTGATGTTAAGAGTGAAGCAGTACTGCAAAAGGAAAAGGGGCAAATTAGTAAGAAGATCAACAGCAACAACAAGAACAATGACAATGATAATAATACCAATAACAACAACAACAATAATAATAATAATATCACCAATTCATAGAATGGATTGGGTTGGAAGGGACCTTAGAGGTCATCTAGTTCCAACCTCCTTACTGTGGGCAGGGCCACCTAGCCAACTAGACCGGTTTGCTCAAGGCCTTGTCCACCCTAACCTTGAACATCTTCAGGGAGAGGGCACCCATGACCTCCCTGAGCAACCTGTTCTAGTGGTCTTACCACCCTCATTGTAAAGAATTCCTATTTACTACCCAGTCTAAATCTCTCCCTCCTCCAGCCTCCATTCCTCCTTGTCTTATCACTATGAGCTCTTGTAAAAAAGATCCCTCCCCAGCTGTCTTTTGGACCCCCTTCAGGTACTGGTGTAATAATAGAAGAGACCTGATCTGGAGATGATAATGATAATAATTTCCTCGAGGTGTCATTTCAGAGCCACTTATCTAGGTTGAGAAGCAATGCAGGCAGAAGCACCAAAGCTGGGGGTTTATGCAGGCTTGGAAGGTGAAAGGAAAGCCAAGAGGGCAAAGGCAAGGCTGAAGTGGTGGTTTATTATATTTTCACCCCACCCAGCTGCTTGAGAGGAGACAATAGACACTTGTTCCCAGTAAATGTCTCCCAAGCAATAGCCTGTGCTGTGGACGGGACTGAGAAGGGGCTCCCAGGGCTCAGCTCAGCCTGGCCGCCCGCGTCCTGCTGTGCCAGGGGAGTTTATTTTTCCAGTGCTCCTACTCAGAAACTTTTGGCTAAAGGAAAGATTGTGGAGGAGGTTTAGCTCAAGTGAGCACAAAAACATGTGTCCTTGTAGTATATTCCTTGCTGAGTAGTGCTTTGGTTGTGAGTTGGGTTTTGTTGTTTTGGTTTGGGGTTTTTTCTTTTTCTTTTTTTTTTTTCTTTGTCTTTGTTGTTGTTGTTGTTGTTTTCTTTCTTTTTTTTTTTTTTTCCTTTTTATTCATATCAGAGAGCTTGGGAATGATGTGAGGAGGGTAGGGGTAAAGCCTTGCATAAGGACACAGGGCTGTGTAAATACAAAGAAGGGAAATCTTTCCTGCCTGTTGTTAAGTTCTCCCAACCTGTTTTGGGGTGGTTTTGTTTTGTGGGTTTTGGGTTTTTTTACTCTTTTCATAGAATCATAGAATGGTAAGGTTGGAAGGGACCTCAAGGATCATCTAGTTCCAACCCCATGCCATAGGCAGGGACACCTCCCACTAGTACAGCCCACTCAAGACCTCATCCAATCTGGCCTTGAACACCTCCAGGGAGGGAGCAGCCACAACCTCCCTGGCCAACCTGTGCCAGTGTCTCACCACCCTCACTGTAAAGAGCTTCCTCCTAGCATCCAGTCTTTATCTCCCCTCTGCCAGTTCAAACCCATTGCCCCTTGTCCTGTCATTGCAGGACCTTGTAAATAATCCTTCCCCAGCCTTCCTTTTCCATACTTCTTATTTGGATAAATGGTTATGATGATAGCAGGATTTAAGGAAGCCTTTAAAAATCATCATCTAAAACCCCTGCCTGAAGCTACCATTGTTCCCAGGGTGACCATTCATCATCTTCCTGTGACCCCTAGAAGTCCCTGCATGAGGAAACAGTCTGGAGTGTTGCACAGAGTCCTTTATTCTGGTCATAGAATTATAGAATGATAGAGGTTGGAAGGGATCTCTAGAGATTGAGACTAACCCCGCTGGCAAAGCAGGATCACCTGGGGCAGGCCACATGGAAATGCATCCAAACAGGTCTTGGAATTGTCTAAAGAAGGAGACTCCACACAGCCTCTCTGGGCAACACATCCCAGTGCTCCACCACTCTTACAATAAAGACATTTTCCCTCACATTGAGGTGGAACCTCTTGGGTTCCAGTTCCTGTGCTCACTGTGGGGTGAAAAGGGACAAGAGAAGTTGAGTGTGCTCTGACCCTGGAAGTGTCCAAAGCCAGATTGCATGGGGCTTAGAGCAGCCCTGTCTGTGCCCATGGCAGTGGGGTTGGAACAAGATGGTCTCTAAGGTCTCTTCTAAGCCAAGCTATTCTAGAAGGCTTCGAGGAGACCTTAGTGTAGCCTTCAGGGCCTACAGGAAGGCTGGGGAGGGACTATTGACAAGGTTTTGCAATGACAGAACAAGGGGCAATGGGTTTGAACTGGCAGAGGGGAGATTTAGACTGGATGTTAGGAGGAAGTTGTTTGCAGTGAGGGTGGTGAGACACTGGCACAGGTTGCCCAGGGAGGTTGTGGCTGCTCCCTCCCTGGAGGTGTTCAAGGTCAGGTTGGAGGAGGCCTTGAGTAACCTGTGCTAGTGGGAGGTGTCCCTGCCTATGGCAGGGGGTTGGAACTGGATGATCTTTGAGGTCCCTTCCAACCTTACCATTCTATGATTCCAAGGTACAAGAGAAGTTAGCTTCTGACCTTTAAAACTGGGAGCAAAGTACTGCCCCTTTCCCTCTGTCCCCAGTTTATTCTTGCATGCAAGCAACTCCTTTCTGCTGCCCTCCACAAGTGAAATATTGCTTCATCCAGAGACAAGATGCTGAGCAAACAAATCTCAGGTCAAACTCTCCCACTCCTTCCCCTGCCACATTCCCATCCACACATTTTTGTGCACCATCCATGCTGCCTTTTCCCATGCCCTTTGAGGGGAGCAGGGCTGGTACTCTGGCTGTCAGCACAGAGAATGCAGCCCCACGGATGTGAGCTGCCTTTGGCAGGAGAAAAGGAGTTGTTAGGGGAGGGGCTTTTAAGTCTAGGCAGATGGTTTCCACCCTTTGCTGTGAGCTGGGGTCAGCAGAGTTGTTCTCAAAGGGAATGGTGATAGAATCATGGAACTGTTTCAGTTAAAAAA
>VWZE01011132.1:108410-120874 GCA_013396675.1 Eubucco bourcierii
AGGAGGCCTTGAGTAACCTGTACTAGTGGGAGGTGTCTCTGCCTATGGCAGGGGGTTGGAACTAGATGATCCTTGAGGTCCCTTCCAATCTTACCATTCTATGATTCTATAATTCTGTGCTCCAGGTCCTTCATCACTTTTGTGGCCATTTGCTGGACTCTCTCCAGCATGTTCATGTCTCTTATACTGGGGAACCCAGAGTGGACCCAGCACTTGGGAGTGTTCCACCAAGGCTGAGCAGAGAGGATGGATCCCCTCCCTCAACTTGCTACCAGTGCTCAGTTTACCATAACCAAGGAGACTGAATCACAGAATCACAGAATCAATTGGGTTGGAAAAGACCTTCAAGATCATCAAGTCCCACCTGTCACCCAACATTACCTCATCAACTAAACCCTGGCACCAAGTGCCACAGCCAGTTTCTTTTTAAACACCTCCAGGGAGAGTGACTTCACCACCTCCCTGGGCAGCCCATTCCAATGCCAATCACTCTTGCTGCAAAGAACTTCTTCCTCACATCCAGCCTGAACCTGCCCTGGCACAGCTTGAAACTGTGTTCCCTCGTTCTGTTACTGGTTACCTGAGAGAAGAGAGCAACCACACCTGACCAACCTCTTTTCAGGTAGTTGTAGAGAGCAATAAGGTCACTCCTGTGTCTCCTCTTCTGCAGGCTACACACCCCCAGCTCCCTCAGCCTCTCCTCACAGGGCTGTGCTCCAGACCCCTCACCAGCCTTCGTGCCCTTCTCTGGACACATTGACTTTCTTGACGCAGTGACTTTCTTTGTTGGGAGGATGAGTTGCAGGTTCATGGTCAATTTGGTCTCCATCAGGACTTCCCTAGCCTAGTGGACAAAGCAGTCAAGCTCCAGAGACCCACCTCACTGTCCAGTTGTTTAGCCCATGCTTCCCCAGGTTGTTGGTGAGCTGTTTGGAAAGGAAACATTCAAACACCCTGAAAAGAAGCACCCACTGTCTGCTCTCACTGAGCCACTCATCTCTACAGAGAGGCCATTCAGGTTGTTCAGGGGTGCTTTAGAAGTCTTCCTACAGAGGCATATGTGGTCACATAGGATTGCAGAATGTCAGGGTGATGTAGTGATAGCTGCAACAGATATTTTGGGTTTCTTGGAGCATTTCAGTCATGATATTGAATCACAGAATGTTACAAGTTGGAAGGGACCTCCAGAGATCGGGTCCAACCCCCCTGCCAGAGCAGTTGATCAAGGTTGGATGAAAAGCTTGTGCAGGATGCCACACACCAGCAAGAATTGGTGGTTGTTTTCAGAATAAGGCTCTTTTATCCAGCCTCAACTCAGCTTGGGTCCATTAACCTGCACCAGCTCCTGCTTGTTCTTGTCTCTCACGTGTCCAAATGCCCCAAGATCAAATAAATTGATTTTCAGGTTTTGCATTTTTCAAGACAAGACTAATTTAAATTAAGAAGTTTAAAGAGAAGCTAGGAGGATACAACATCTCTGGATCCTGTGATGGGATGAAGGACAGGGAGTGGAATATATTGATGACCTCATGGGATGGTGCCAGCAGCAGGGAGAAGACACAGGGCTTATATGGAATAAGGTGTGATTTCACAGGATCACAGGATGTTAGAGGTTGGGAGGGAACTCCAGAGATCATTGAGCTCAACCTCCCTGCCAGAGCAGGACCAGAGAATCCAGTGCAGGCCACACAGGAATGCATCCAGACAGGGCTTGAAAGTCTCCAGAGAAGGAGCCTCCACAGCCTCTCTGGGCAGCCTGTGCCAACGCTCTGTGACCCTTATAGTAAAGAAGTTCTCCCTCATGTTGAGGTGGAACTTTCTGTGCTGTGGTTTATAGCCATTGCCTAAGGGGCAGTCAAACTTGCTCCAGCCTGGCCCAAGTCAGCACCCCAGCAGAAAGAGAGAGTTAAGGCTGGACTCTCCTCTCAGACACTCAGGCTGACATCCAGACAACCTCCATTGTTTTTAAATTCCCCTGGATTCCCATCTTCATCAAAGGGTTGCTGCAAGAACCACCATGGCCATCAAAAGCTGCCAGCAGGAACAGGCTCATGCTCTAGTGACATCTAGCAATAGAGAAGATGTCCCTGGCAAAGCACAGGGCTGCTTTATTGAGCTCAGCTGTGCATGGGGGTTTATCATTCAGGATTTCCCTTTGTGGCTGCCCCTGTAATGGCTGTTCTGGAGCCAGCATATATCTCCTCTTCCACCCACATCCCCATCTCTGCCAGGTCTCCATGCTAAGCCACATCTCCCCTCTGTCCTCCACACAATGCAACGTGCACCTCATCTGAGGAGCAAATCGTTTTCTTTCTCTCTCTCCTCCCCTCCTTTCATTGCTTTTGCAGAGCTAAGAGAAACAGAAATAAGAGCGACAGCTTGGTAGGCTCACAAAGCCAGCAGCCGAGAGAGGCTTTGCTGGAGGAACTGTTCTGCCAGGTCAAGTCACACTTTCTAACCACTCTGATTGAAACCAAAGCAGGCACAAATGTGTCCTTACATTAAGCAAAATCCTCACTAGCTCTGGAGGGTTGAGTTGAGGCCCTGAGGAGCTGATGGAAGAACTGGGAGCAGGACCCAGGCATGAGCTCATGGTTGCTGATGACCCTGTTTACTGCAGCGAGTTGTCTCAATATAGTAGGAAAGAAACACAATTAATGTTTATTCTCTTTTATTTAAGAAGAAAAAGTTTAATAAAATCAAAGCCAGATGCTGCACTTTGGCCACAACAACCCCATGCAGAGCTACAGGCTGGGGTGGGAGTGGCTGGAGAGCGGCCAAACAGAAAGGGATCTGGGGGTGCTGATTGACACCCACCTGAACATGAGCCAGCAGTGTGCCCAGGTGGCCAAGAAGGCCAATGGCATCCTGGCCTGCATCAGCAATAGTGTGGCCAGCAGGAGCAGGGAGCTCATTCTCCCCCTGGACTCTGCACTGCTTAGGCCACACCTTGAGTCTTGTGTCCAGTTCTGGGCCCCTCAATTGAAGAAGGACATTGAGGTGCTTGAGTGTGTCCAGAGAAGGGCAACGAGGCTGGGGAGAGGCCTCGAGCACAGCCCTATGGAGAGAGGCTGAGGGAGCTGGGATTGGTTAGCCTGGAGAAGAGGAGGCTCAGGGGAGACCTTCTTGCTGTCTACAACTACCTGAAGGGTGCTTGTAGCCAGGAGGAGGTTGCTTTCTTCTCTCAGGCAAGCAGCACCAGAACAAGAGGAGACAGTCTGAAGCTGTGCCAGGGGAAGTTTAGGCTGGAGGTGAGGAGAAAGTTCTTGCCTGAGAGAGTCATTGGCTGCTGGAATGGGCTGCCCAGGGAGGTGGTGGAGTCAGCGTCCCTGGAGGTGTTCAAGGCAGGTTTGGACGTGGCACTTGGTGCCATGGTCTGGTCTTGAGGTCTGTGGTATTGGGTTGGACTTGATGAGCTTTGAGGTCTCTTCCAACCTTGGTGATACTGTGAGACTGTGAAACAGCATGCAGGGAAGGGGCAGGCACACTGCCTGGTTTGTTGGAACAGCTAACAGATTAAATGAAGGTTTTAAAAAAAGAAGATAAATTAGAGAAGGAGGGAGAGAACAAGCATTTTCCATGGGCAGAGTTCATTCACAAGGCACTCATTTCTCTTGCTCTTCAGGGAGTGATAGGAGACAATTAGCTAATTGGTTTGGGGAGGTGACCTGTCAGTGACTGAAGGAGGGAATGTCTCCCGTGCAGTTTGACATCAAGAATATATTTTCAGCCTCTTGTGACAGCTGTGAGCACCCCCCCATTAAAATGGAGCATGTAATGGCTGTAATAACAGCCAGCTTGGAATCCATCACAGCGAAGGGAAAGCAATGAAATAACTGATAACAGGCACTGAACTGTGGCCTGAGTGAGTCCCTTCCCTTGTCAGCTTTGAAATATTTTGGAATTATCCTATCATTAACGCTGGGTAAGCACCTGAAGCCTTTCTGAAGTCAAACTCTGCCCCCCCAGCTGCCTTTTTAAACCCTTTGGTTCAGCAGCTCATCTGCCTGCAGAGCCAGGTAGCTGCCTATATTTGTCATCACACAATCACAGAAGGTCAGGGGCTGGAAGGGAACTTGAGAGATCATCCAGTCCAACCCCCTCACCAGAGCAGGATCACCTAGAGCAGATCACACAGGAATGCATCCAAGTGACTCCTGAATGTCTCCAGAGAGGGAGACTCCACAACTCCCTGGGCAGCCTGTTCCAGTGATTGAGCCAGTGATTTGGTGCGAAGGGTTTGAAAACTGAGGTTTCACCCCAAGCTTTTGGAAAGAAGAGCTGGTTGCTTGATTTACTAAGAGGATGTGGATGTTCCACATTTTTTCTGTGAGTTAGAATTATAGAATCATAGAACTGTTGAGGTTGGAAGAGACCTTTGAGATCATCAAGTCTAGCTGCTCACCTTGAGCTCACAATCCCACCACTGCTGCCAAGCTGCCACCACTAAACCACGTCCCTAAGCAGCACATCCATGCATCTTTTAAACACCTCCAGGGATGGTGACTCCACCACCTCTCGAGGAAGCCTGAGAACACTTTCTATGAAGCAATGTCAGAAGTTCTCAGGACCCAAAAGTCATTAGACTGTCTTCCTGCATTTGGGGTAGGACCTAGGCTGACATCTTTGAACCCACCAACCCAAACACTCTTAATTGTGTGCAAAAGCAGTAGGCTGAGGGAAGCAATGAGAAGGGAGAAGTTTAGCCAAGAATCATAGAATCATAGAATGGTAAGGTTGGAAGGGACCTCAAGAATCATCTAGTTCCAAACCCCCTGCCATAGGCAGGGACACCTCCTACTAGTACAGCTCACTCAAGGCCTCATCCAACCTGGCCTTGAACACCTCCAGGCAGGGAGCAGCCACAACCTCCCTGGGCTACCTGTGCCAGTGCCTCACCACCCTCACTGCAAACAACTTCCTCCTAACATCCAGTCCAAATCTTCCCTCTGCCAGTTTAAACCCATTGCCCCTAGTCAAGGCAACCTTGTCCTGATGCTTTCAGGCCCCTGCCTATGCACCCCTTGACTGCAGATCCCACTGACATAGCAAAAACCAAAACACCAGAGCAAGCAAGTTGCAAAGAGACAGCAGTCATGAGATAATTGGACAAAGGAAAGCAGGAAGTCTCCTTCAGCCCAAGTGATGTAATTTTCCACAAGCAGCTTTTCATTCACATGAATGAAAAATAAATAATAATTAAAAAAAGAAAAAAGGGGAAAGAAATGGTAGTAAGACAAATACAGCTTTTAGCTGCTGATGGCTGGAAGGAGGAGCAGGTGCCAGGCTGGTGTGAGAAGGTGTCTGGCTTTTCTTGTGGAGGTAGTTGGTCTTTTCTGAATATCGGGTGCCTGAAAATTGCTATTATGACATGGTTTTCAAAGAATCACAGGATGGTGAGGGTTTGAAGGGACCTCTGCAGACTATTTAGTCCAAACCCCACCCTGCTAAAGCAGTGTCACCCAGAACAGGTTGCCCAGGACTGTGTCCGGGCAATTCTGAATCTCTCCAGAGAAGGAGGTTCCACAACCTCTCTGGGCAGCCTGTCCCAGAGCTTTGTCACCCTTCAGGTATGGAATATTTCCCCTCATACTCAGATGGAACTTCTCTGTTCCTGTTTGTGCTCATTGCCCAATGCCCTGTTGCTGGGCATCACTGAAAATCATAGAATCATAGAATGGTAAGGTTGGAAGGGACCTCAAAGATCATCTAGTTCCAACCCCCTGCCATAGGCAGGGACACCTCTCACTAGTACAGCTCACTCAAGGCCTCAAACAACCTGGCCTTGAACACCTCCAGGGAGGGAGGATCCACAACCTCCCTGCGAAACCTGTGCCAGTGTCTCACCACCCTCACTGCAAACAACTTCCTCCTGACATCCAGTTTCAATCTTCCAGTTCAAACCCATTGCCCCTTGTCCTGGCATTGCAAGACCTTGTCAATAATCCCTCCCCAGCCTTCCTGTAGCCCACTTCAGATACTGGAAGGCTACTCTAAGGTCTCCTGGAAGCCTTCTCTTCTCCAGGCTGCAGAGCCCCAACTCTCTCAGTCTGTCCTCATAGCAGAGCTGCTGCAGCCCTCTCAGCATCTTGATGGCCTCCTCTGGACCTGCTCCAACACTTCATGTCCTTCCTGTGCTGGGGGCTCCAGAACTGCACACAGGACTCCAGGTGGGGTCTGAGGAGAGCAGAGCAAAGGGGCAGAATCCCCTCCCTTGCCCTGCTGCCCACACTGCTCTTGCTGCAGCCCAGCACTCAGTTGCTGTCTGGGCTGCACTCACACTGCAGGCTCATGTTGAGCTTTTCATCACCCCAGACCCCCAGGTCCTTTTCCTCAGGGCTGCTCTCAGCCATTCCCCACCCAGCCTGGATTTATGCTTGGGATTGTGCCTACCCAGGTGCAGGATGTTAGCTGGCACAAGAAGTCTCCATTCCTCCCCACAGCCCCAACATTTGCCCATGTTTCCATGTGCCATGCTCTGTGTTCACATGGCACTGGTACAGTTATTTGTGCAGGAGGAATGCCTTTCTGGTGTCTGTGGTGGTCTGAGTTTCCTCACCAACAAAGGCAAGCATCAGTCCTTGGGGGTGGAAACCACAGAAACTGGAGATAGAGTGAACCAGCACTCTTTAAGGTCCCTTCTATTTACAAGGTCTTGCAATGACAACACAAGGGGCAATGGGTTTGAACTGGCAGAAAGGAGATTTAGACTGGATGTTAGGAGGAAGTTCTTTACAGTGAGGGTGGTGAGACACTGGAACAGGTTGGCCAGGGATGTTGTGGCTGCTCCCTCCCTGGAGGTGTTCAAGGCCAGGTTGTTTGAGGCCTTGAGTGCCCTGTACTAGTGGGAGGTGTCCCTGCCTATGGCAGGGGGTTGGAACTGGAATGGGCTGCCCAGGGAGGTGGTGGAGTCACCATCCCTGGAGGTGTTCAAGGTGGGTTTGGACGTGGCACTTGGTGCCATGGTCTGGTCTTGAGGGCTGTGGTGATGGGTTGGACTTGATGAGCTTTGAGGTCTCTTCCAACCTTGGTGATACTGTGAGACTGTGATCCTTGAGTTCCCTTCCAACCTTACCATTCTATGATTCAATGATTCTAGTGCAAGCTGTTCTATGATTGTGTGAGCCTCTGATTCTGTGACTCTCTGGCTGTGTGGCTCTGGCTTATGACTCTATGACTCTATGATTCTATGCTTTAGAGCCTTCTGGGCACCTGGCACAAATGAGGACATCCTCCCCATCCCTGCCATGCAAATCCCTACAGGAAAATATGCTCTTGTGTCCCCTGCATGGATGGATTGGTTGGTGGTGGTGAATGGAGCCACATCCAGTTGATGGCTGGTCACTAGTGGTGTCCCCCAGGGGTCAGTGCTGGGACCAATCCTGTTTAATTATCTTTATTGGTGATCTAGGCAAGGGAATCGAGTGCACTATTAGTAAGTTTGCAGATGACACCAGTCCAGTGGCATGGATTTTACAAGGCTAAGTGCCAGGTTCTACACTTTGGCAACCCCACACAGCACTACAGGCTGGGGACAGAGTGGTTGGAGAGCACCCAGGCAGAAAGGGACCTGGGGGTACTGGTTGACAGTGTCTGAACATGAGCCAGCAATGTGCCCAGGTGGCCAAGAAAGCCAATGGCATTCTGGCCTGGATCAGCAATAGTGTGGCTAGCAGGAGCAGGGCAGTCCTTCTGTCCCTGTACTCAGCATTGGTTAGGCCACACCTTGAGTCCTGTGTCCAGTTCTGGGCCCCTCAGTTTAAGAAAGATGTTGAGGTGCTTGAATGTGCCCAGAGAAGGCTGTGAGGGGACTGGAGCACAGCCCTGTGAGAATTAGCTGAGGGAGCTGGGGGTGTGCAGCCTGCAGAAGAGGAGGCTCAGGGCAGACCTCATTGCTCTCTACAGCTACCTGAAAGGAGGTTGTGGCCAGGTGGGGTTGGGCTCTTCTCCCAGGCAGCCAGGGACAGAACAAGAGGACACAGTCTCAAACTGCAGTAGGGCAGGTTTAGGCTGGGTGTTAGGAAAAAGTTCTTCCCAGCAAGAGTGATTGACATTGGAATGGGCTGCCTGGGGAGGTGCTGGAGTCCCCATCCCTGGAGGTGTTTAAAAAGAGACTGGATGTGGCACTTGATGCTGTGATTTAGTTGATTAGATAATGTTGGGTGATAGGTTGGACTTAATGAACTTCAAAGTCTTTTCCAACCTGACTGATGCTGTAATTCTGTGACTAGATAACCCTTGAAGGTCCCTTCCAACACCAAAGACTCTCTGATGGGCAGGGCTTGACGTGAGATCCTGAAGCACTAACAGAATTAACGGAGTAACAGAATTAACCAGGTTGAAAAAGACCTTCGAGATCATCAAGTCCAACACCTTCTCATTAACTAAACCTTGAGAGTAAGTACCTGGTCAGTCCAGGCACCTACTTGAGCTGCTGAGTTTCAGCAGGTAGTGTTTATGTGATGAATTGGGAAGGGAGGTGTTTTGCATCCCAGCGGTGCGGCCGTCAGACAAGCAGGAGGTGGCTGCTATTTTAATTATGGCTACACAAAGAGTTTCTCCTAAAGGTCACAAAACTGAAACAAACCTCAGAGGACTGACCCATCATTAGTGGTGAAACCAGCTGGGCCCCACTGCAGGCATCTCCATGGGAGGGTCACAGGACACAGGGATGATTTATTCAAAAGAAAATGGAGGAGGGGGGGGGAAGAAAAGGGAAAAAAAAAAACAAAGAGGAAAAAAAAAGACATTTTCCAAACTCCTTTGTTTTTTATTTGTGTTGCAGAAAAATTTTAAAATCTCCAGGTCACTTCATTTTTTCCTGAAGTATCCAAACTTGTTAAAGTGTCTGGCCACCTCATGTTTCCCCATCCTACCCATCTGACTCCCTGGTTTCCATCCCTAAGGATTGCAAGCCTGTTGAGGTGCTTGAAGGTGTCCAGAGAAGGGCACCAAGGCTGGTGAGGGGTCTGGAGCACAGCCCTGTGAGGAGAGGCTGAGTGAGCTGGGGGTGTGCAGCCAGGAGAAGGGAAGGCTCAGGAGGGACCTTATTGCTCTCTGCAGCTACCTGAAGGGAGGTTGTGGCCAGGTGGGGTTGGACTCTTCTCCCAGGCACCAGTGACAGAACAAGAGGACACAGTCTCAAGCTGCACCAGGGTAGGTTCAGGCTGGATGTGAGGAAGAAGTCTTTTGCAGCAAGAGTGATTGGCATTGGAATGGGCTACCCAGGGAGGTGCTGGAGTCACCATCCCTGGAGGTGTTTAAAAGGAGACTGGGTGAGGCACTTGGTGCCATGGATTAGTTAATTAGAAGGGTTGGTTGATAGACTGAGTTGATGATCTTAGAGGTTTTTTTCTATCCTGCTTGATTCTGTGATTCTATGATTCTGAGTGGCAGCGGTGCACCATGCTGGATCTCACAGGGACTGGATTTGTGTTGGGAGGGAAATTGGGTAAATGAAATAATTGCAACCACACAGAGCTAGTAAAAGTGGTTTGTTCTTTTTCAGCAGAAGAGCTGATTGCTCAGCCACCACTTTAGGTTGGAAGGGACCTCAGAAATCATCCACTGCAGTCCCTCTGCCACACATAGGGACATCTCTTGGTTGCCCAAGGCCTCATCCAATTTGGTCTTAACCACCTCCAGGGAGGAAACATCACAACCAGTCTGGGCAACCTATTCCAGTGTCTCACCACCCTCATGCTGAAGAACTTCTTCCTAAGGTCCAATCTAAACCCACATCTCTCTCAGCTTAAAACCATTCCTTCTTGCCTTGTCACTTAGACACCCTAATGAAAAGTCTCAGCTTTTCTGCAGGCTACATCCAGGTATTGGTATGACTTCACCCAAGCAGTGTTGGAGGCTGTGATTCCATGACCTCTGATTTACCTGATGATCTCATGCAACAATTGGGGCTGAAGTTCCCAATTCTCTAAACTGCAGCTGCAAGGGAAAAAAAAAAAAAAAAATCCTTCCTGAGCAGGGAATCTCTCTGGGGTTTGTTTCCTCTGCTCCGAGCATCATACTCCAGAGTGCTCCAGTAAACCTCCAGTGTGTTGTACACAAAGAGGGATCAAAGCACTTGTCAAAGAGCTCTTGAAGCCCCTTTGTGTGACTGAGGGAAGTTTCTGGCTGCTAAAGGGCTGGTTTGCTTCAAAGTTGTGTCTGCAAACCCTGAAGTGAGGTACCTTGCCCAGAGCTAAGAAGAGAGGCTTGTCTTGAACCCTCGGGAGCTGTGCAGCAGGGTTCAGGCTTTGAACCAGAGGAAGCTCAGAGCTCTCAGTTGTTTGAACAAATCAAGGGGGGAATCTTTTTCATAAATCAGTTATTTGGGGTGTCAGAAAAATTTAAAGATTACAGGGAAGCTTTGCTTTGCCTTACTCAAGAGGGAAATTCTGTGCAACAGGGGAATAAAAACTCCAGTAGGGTCAGACCTGGGCACTGCCTCCCTGGATTCTAGCTGGAGCTGCTCACTGCAGGGGAGTTTGACAAGATGACCTTTCCTGGAGGTGTTCAAGGCCAGGTTGTTTGAGGCCTTGAGTGACCTGTTCTAGTGGGAGGGGTGCCTGCCTATGGCAGGGGGTTGGAACTAGATGATCCTTGAAGTCCCTTCCAGCCTTACCATTCTATGATTCTATGACCTTCAAGGGTCCTTTCCACCCCAATGCATTTTCTGATTCTATGACATTTTACGAGGGCTTGTAGTGATAGGGTGAGAGGGAATGGGTTTAAGCTTGAGGAGTGATAGGATGAGAGGGAATGGGTTTAAGCTTGAGGAGTGATAGGATGAGAGGGAATGGGTTTAAGCTTGAGGAGTGATAGGGTGCTGCAGCCTTCTGAGCATCTTTGTGGCCCTCCTCTGGACCTGCTCCAACACTTCCATGTCCCAGCCTTATCGATGACTGTGGCTAGTAGGGGACCTTCTGCCTAATTTTGGGATGGGTAGGATGTTGTTCTTTACATTTGCTTTGGTTTCATTTCCTGGGGCTGTCTCTAATCTGCTCCAGGGGCACTACCATTGATTGATTCAGGCCCTTTGCTGGGACCTGTTTGCTGAATGCTTCACAGTGATGCAGCCACATCAGGAGGTTTCTGTGCATAGCTCACTCTGGGCTTGCAGCAAACATCCTGCCAGCAAGAGGAAACATTTCCTCTGCCCCAGGATAACCTGCCTTCCTATAGAAAGAGAATTGCTGTTTCCGGATGGAGCATATGGAAGTGGAGCCTGCACAGGCTCCTGCTCTGCCCCAAAAGCTGCCTCCACCACTGGCCAAAATCAGTGGTGTGGCTTCACATGTTGAGTGGCATTTGGGGCAGGACCTGCATCAGGAGGCTTGTTGGAGACATTCTCCAGGTGCCAGAGAGAGCTCAGGGCATTCAATTCCTTCTGTGCTGCAGCTGTGAAAGCAGTGAAGGTCCATGCTGACATGCAAGGACTGCAGCTGGAGCTAGAGTAAATCTGATGAGTTTCAGAACCCAAATAAAAAAACCAATAAACAGGGAAAATGGGAAGAAGTGAGGCAGAGAGGAAGACTCCAGGAAATGAGGTGGTTTTTTGCTTGTTTTGTGCTTTTGTGCCTTCCTTTTTTTTTTTTTTTTTTTTCTTTTGGTAATAAAGTGTCCAAGAAAAGATTTCCTGCTGCATGACAGAGGAGGGAAGCTCTTCCTAAAAATAACCAAGAGCTGCCTGGCTTCACTAGACAGCTTCTCCATGGGGACCCTCAAGCTTGACAGGGGATGGATCAAGCAGCTCCCAAGGGCACATCCACTCCAGCCCTCTCTTTCTCATTCAGTGGCAATGCATTGATCCAAAGCAGAACTGACTCTTCCTCTCCCCTCCTTTCCCCCAGATTTTTTTTTTTCTCTCCTTCCCTGAAAGTATCTGGAGGTCTGTTGTCAAGAGGTGATGGGAAGGGAGGGGGTCTGCAAGAGGGAAGGGCTGGGAGAAACCCTGGTTGCTCACATGTGCCAGGCAAGAGGTGAGAAATAAAGAGAGTGAGAGGTGATGTCTGAGGGTGCTGCACATCTGAGAGCTGGTGCTGATGCTGAGATGTCCCTGCCTATGGCAGGGGGTTGGAACTAGATGATCCTTGAGGTCCCTTCCAACCTTACTGTTCTATGATTCTATGATTCTATGCTGTGAAGGTAGATCAGCAACAAGGCATTGCCTTGGGTACTGCAACCAGTGAGTGAAATGCTGTGATAATTGGGAGTTTTAGCAGGGCTCTGTGACAGGCTGAGGGGTGGTGGCTTGAAACTAAAAGAGGGGAGATTCAAACTAGATACAAGGGAGACATTTTTTTTTCACACTGAGAGTACTAAAACACTGGCACAGGTCGCCCAGAAAGGTGGTAGAAGCCCCATTCCTGGAAATGCTTTGTTTCCTTGGATAAGGAATTGGCTGAATGGTGGCACACAGAGAGTGGTGATCAAGGGCACAATGTCCACCTGGAGACCAGTGCCAA
>VWZE01011147.1:0-12140 GCA_013396675.1 Eubucco bourcierii
GAGGTGTTCAAGGCCAGACTGGATGAGGCCTTGAGTTGGAACTAGATGATCCTTGTGATCCTTTCCATCCTCACCATTCTATAATTCTATGATTTTTTTTTTTTCATCTTTTCCTTTGTGCTATTCAGTATCAAGACAGATAGACATCCCAGGCCATGCATTGAGGTAGTTTGCTATCCCATTACTCTCAGTTTGCCTGAATTCAAGGAGAATTTGTGCTCCAGTGCCACTCCCATCTTGCCTGATTTACCTTGCAGTTAAAGTACCAAAGTACCTCCAAGTCCATGTCCAAGGATTTGCTGACCCTTATCTATTAGACATACAAAGTTATCACCTGAATGAAAGCTCCAGTTAGCAACACTGTACCTTGCGGAGGTGAAAGGCACATGACACTTTTTTTCTTAGTGATAACAGTGACATTAATGTTTCTTAAAATGGTGCCATTCTATCCAGGTGTTTGTCTCAGGGATCATATGAGTCATGACACATTTAACTCAGGCTGGGAAGAGTCAAGCTGTTTTTAGACAGAAGAACAAGTCTCAGATGGCAGGTAAACAGGACTCTACCAGAACTGCAGAATGATGAGACATTGAACTATGCAGATACCCATCAAGAAGCCAGATATATGCACTGGGGAGATATTGCACATGGACCATAGGGCCCCTATTTGAGGAAGAGGTACACAATAAAATGTATGCTACCTTTTCTGAGAGTTTTATATTCATGTGGTTCTCTGTAATGGTAATTTGTTACTGACAATAGCTTTTTCATCCGTTCCAGACAGTTGTTGCACTGAGACCATTGGCACTAAAGAATCTTTGTATTTCATTAACTCCCCATGCAAAAATTAATTAGCTCACAGATTGTAGTAATAATACTGAAACTGATGTCTGAATGTACCAATAACCTGTGCAGTACCATCCATCAGCAAATCCAAGAAAGTAACTGAGGAAGGAATATACTCTATTTGTAGAGTTTGTACAAAGATTATAGACTCTACAAAGATTACAGAATGGTTCGGGTGGGAAGGGACCTTGAAGATTCCTCTTTCTCCTTCACAGGACAGTTGGACAAAGGATTGAGGAAGCCTGTTTTCATTTTCCAGGTCCATCTTTTCCTTCAGTAGCTTTTAATCACTATGAAGCTTAGTTATTTGTAACTCTGAAGTCAGACACTAGCTCTTTAGTATATATTCCTATGCAGCTTTTTTTGGTAACAGCATTAAGCACAAAAGGTGTATTCTTCCCTCCTGCATGTTTCTGTTGCTCTACAGTAATACTGTACTGGACCTCATAGTGATGGACATTATCAAACACTGACTATCAAAGCTACATGTCCCTAAGAGCTAGAAAAAGATAGCTGGTGAGGTACACCTATGGAGCAGGGTACAGGGACAAAGAAGCAGTGCTAGTCAGTATGATGAGCACCGGACCCAAATTAAGCAGTCTCAGTTCCTAGGCTCTGACTCTGGTCCTTGGAAGATGCTCCCTGTGTCTTGATCATTGCACTAACAAGCTGCTGGAGCCCTGTGAAGATGCCATGGTCTCTCCACAGGAAACACCTCTCCTCTGCATGCACAAAAATGCAGAAAATCTCCACTGTCTTGCCATGACCTTTAAATGGCACAGTTTGTCATGTAGCAGAAGGAGATATTTTGTTGGGGTGGGGACAGTGTTAAGTGTGTTTATTTCCTGTGACCACACACTTGAGCCTTATCTCACAGTGCCAGTTTTTCAGCACTTGGCCTTAAGCCATCCCTCCTAGAGTCATAAAACCTACCAGCATGCAGGTTCCTGAAAGAGGAGTCCAGCGGTGTTCTGCAAACTAATCCTTCCCACCTGCAGGTGTCATTTGTATTACAGTGGCTGTTAATGCCATAAGCTTGGAAGAGCAACACCTGATGCTCTGAACTGTGGATTTACATGTGATCCTTTATACCAGCTCTCCTCTTCCTAAAACTCTCATCAGATCACAAGTTAAAAAATACATGAAGTACCACAGTCTGTCTAATCATCTATATGATGAGTCCTGTGTCAGCACCATGCAACAATGATATCTGCAGTGTCCTTATTTCAGCGTTCTACCTGGTTCCCTGTGATACCAACACTAATGAACTGTAACCTGGGAAACCACTGAAATGCTGTTGGCTTAATGCAAGTTTGACTAGATTAAGGTGCCTTTCAGAAAGGAAACTGAAGAGATCTTCCTCCCCCACAACCCAATGTTCTTCAGACTGTTCCTTTAGACTAACAAAGCTTCTTGAAATTAATGAAGTTAGTTCAATTTTTTTTCCTACCTGCAATGAAACAATAACAGGTGTCTGGAAGTGGAAGAATCTTTAGTTAGCAAAATAACTTGGGAAGAGCGGGAAGAATGTATTTGCAGGATTGCGGTAAATAATACTTTGCATTTTTGCACTTTGAGAACAGAATCATAAAGAAGTTTCACGTATCAGTTAAACCTCATAGTGTCCAATTAACACTACCCTTATCCTGTACAGGTAGATGAATGACTGGGAAGGTAGAGGAAGGTGGGATGTTCACTCAAACTCACACCACGAACTGGCTAAAAACAAAAGTCCCCAACCACTGCTTCTGGTCCTCTGTCCACAAAAATGTTACCCTCCTGTAGCACTTCAGCAGCACTTCTCCATAAACACTTCTGCCCTCTCAGCCTTCTCCCACCTTGGTCCTACTCAACACGGCTGTTTTCTGTGGGCAGACTTGCCAGGAAGCAGCTCTGTTCCAGGCAGACTCTGTCTTTGATCCCTCTTCCATCATTTTTTTCCAGCAGCCAGCTGGAGAAGAAAAGAAAGGGATAATAGGTGCTGGTGGCGGCAGGAAAGTGCAATGGCCTTGCTGTAACATCTTCCTCAAAACATCTGCTGTCTTCTGTGGCTGGCCAAGCTCATGTTCTTGGGACTGCACCTCCTCTCTGCACAGAAAAATGCCTCACCAGATGCCTGTTCGTGCTAAAACAAGCTAGCAGAATGGGGTGTACCAGGAAATAGAGGGTAATGGAGGAAGAAAATACAGCAGCACTGTACTCACTGGGATGTGTGAAAACCTGGTTCATAGCACAGCTCAAGGTGTATCTCTGAACCAGCCTCCTCCACTGCAACCTTCCAGCTCCTGCTGACCACATAAATATGCTTATATGGTCTCCCAAATATTTCTGAAATTTTCTTTTGCCGTGATGTCATCAAAATGCTACCACCTAGCTAGGCTGCTGGTGCTGGTGCTAATTGCCTGCCTCTAATCCTAAGTATAATGTCTCCACTATATTCTCATTTAAGTTGTCTGCATCCTGATGGATCATATCTTATTCTTAGAGGGCAAGCCTGGGGTTAGAAGCAGAAATGGCCTTTTTGTCCTGTGTTTGCAAATACGTACCATGCTGGAAACCAAGTAGATCATTCCTGAGTTTTTGGCATTAAGTGATAAATAAGAGTGGAAATTACAGTAACAGAGTTGTCACAACAAGAGCAAGTGACAGAACTGACAACAGAGCAGTGGCATCCTGCCTTCTTGCTGTTCACCTGTCACTATTCATTTCGGTACCTCAGTGATTCTGCACTTGCACACATCCAGCCAGTGGAGCAGTAGGAATTGTGACGATCTAGAAATCTCCTTCTAATTATAAGAGTAAGATCACATGGCTTTCTGCCAGCCAAATAGTTGTAAGCTCTTCATATACAAGAAGCTTTCACTAGATCTTAGCCGCCACAATCCAATTTGCTCAATTTCAAAAAGGTTTAAATTGTTCTTCCTGCTCTTTCTACACTAACAGCCTCAGAACTGTATGTTAAGAAGATGTATGTAACATGTCTGAGAGAAATTTTCAATTGGATGTGTTAAAATCTTCCATATAGTCCTTAAAAGCATCTTGGCAAGAGAAAATTACTAGTTGCAGGCACGTGTCTCTGTCATATCAGCAACCAAGATAAGCTGATTTGCAGCCTTGGACACAAACCATCGCTCTACTTTCAGGTTGCTGAGGACTTGATATATAAGCATGCCAAAATGCTCCCAAAATAGAATATACTTTGGGATTTGACATATTTAGAACATTAAGGTGAAAAAGCAAAGAGTTGATCATATTTATAGTGGAGTCCAAAGAAAGAGCGTCATGTAAATGTTGTATAAGGAAAGATCTCTTGTGTTTGTTGAAGATGAGGTGGCAGAGAAAGGGCCAGAACTGAGTTAACCAATTGTGTAGATAGGAAAAAGAAGTGCCATTCTCCCAGCTTGAAAGCTGTGTCATAGGTGTTAAATGGCCTCCTGATACCAACAAGCTTTATCTGCAGTGAACATTTTCCTTTGATGTTACTTCAGAACTAGCCTAAGGCACTGACCACTATAAACCTCTTAAATTTCAAGTGCTATTTTTATGGCCTCTTTATGATTGGAGTAACCTCACTTAAAGGATTACAGGGGTTACTTCATGTCTTTGTAGCCAAATGTGTTCTGGTAAACATCAGATTGATCTGAATTCAACAGTTACCTTTAGCTTTGATTGTTAATAATTCTCAAGATCTTTGTGCTTTGATTGTCACTAGGGAATCTTAAATGCAGGCTATGTTAATTAGTACCTGGCTTATCAGGAAGACCTGTAGTATGAAATACAAGAAATATATCCCTTATATTGTTAGGGAAATTACCTGAAGGTAAATCAGAAATAATAGTATTCACCTGATGATTTCCACAATATTTGCTAATTTGACTTTAGTGTTTTCAACTGGTTTATAGTAGAAGTATTTAAAAGGGAAGGCATGTAGGGCACTCTACTTTAAAAGCAATAAATGCTCCCTGACTAAAAGAATTTGCAGCCTAGACTGAAGCATTTAGACAAACTACAGTCAAATGAACAGGTTAATATATCTGTCAGGATATATAGTGTCAATCTATAGTAGAAATGATGGAGAGACTGCTTTCTAGTTGAATAGCTGATTGCTATCAAACATCAGAAAGCACAATAGTGAGTTATTACATTCCTGTACTAAATCTCTATAGAGCTTCCCAATGAAAACATAGTTATGTGGCATGTACTTTGGCAAGCATAGTGCCATGTCATGAGATCCTTAATAGCATAAAGAACTACTCAGTGTCTGTGTACAGCTCTGCCCTCTCTAAGACTGCCTCACAGTACCCTGTTGGACCTGGGCTTGCCCAATCATCGGCTGCTGAATTGCTTCACACCTTTTACTTTTGAAGAAGGATGCCAAGATCCTCAGTGCTCTTCTCATGTTGCCCAAGCCAAGGTGTGCATCCTGAGGAAGTCGTGGGTGGCAAAAGATAAGCATGATGATGTAACATGTAATCTGGTACACAGAAATGCTCATGTTCACCTGCCACACCTATTTTTGGCATTTTTGAAAGTGCTCTCTTCAGTTCCAAATGTCTCAGGCAAATGACTCCTTTATTAATACACTCCAGTTCACCCTATTTGATCTGGGAAAAGAATTGCAATTGCACCAAGAAATTGTTCTTATATATTAAATTAGCTAGAGCAAAGATGGTCAGTATTAAATCTGACTCAAATTATAGGTTCATCCTCTACCTTCACAGTCTGTTACAGAGAAAGGTCACCAAATGATTGAGATTCAAACAGAACCTCCTCTGTTTCAGTTTGTGTCCATTACCTCAGGTCCTGTCTCTGGGCACTGCTGGAAAGAGCCTGGCTCCATTCTCTTTAGGTATTTACATATACTGATAAGACCCACCCACTCTCAAGCCTTCTCTGCTCTAGGCTGAACATTTCTAGCTCTCTCACCCTTTCCTCATAGCAGGTATGCCCTAATCCCTTAATCAACTTACTGGCCTATTGCTGGACTCTTTCCAGTGTGTCCATGGCTCTTTTGTACTGGGAAGCCCAGAACTGGACAGAATAGGTCAGATATGGCCTCACCAATGCTGAAGAGATTGCCTCCTTGGGTATACTGACAATGTTTCGCCTAATACGAACCCATAATAGGATACTGTTAGACCTTCTTTATTGCAAGAGCACATTGTTGACTTCTGTTCAACTTGATGCCCATCAGGACCCCTCAGGTCTCTTCTGCTGAGCTGCTTTTCATGTGAGTGGCCTCCAACATATGTTGGTGCATGGAGTTGTTCCTCCCGTGGTGCTGGACTTTGCAGTTCTTGATGAATTTCACAAGGTATCTGTCAGCCCCATTGGTCCAGCTTGTCAATGTCCTTCTGGATGATAGCATGACCCTCCAGTATATCAGCCACCATTCCCAGTTTTGCTGAGGTTGTATACTTCTGCCCCATCAGCCAGATCATTAATGAAGGTGTTAAACAAGATTGGGCCCAATACTGACCCCTTGGGTAAATCACTTGGTACTGGTCTCCACCTGTGTTCCACTGATCAGCACACTCTGGGCCTGGCCATTCAGCCAAATTTCAGTCCACTTCAGTGTCTACTTTTCTGTGTGGATCTTCTGGGAGATAGTGTCAACAGCTGAAGTCAAGTTGGTAGACAATATCCATGGCTCTTGACACTTACCTACCAAGACAGTAATTTCACCATAGATGATTATCAGGTGGCTCAAGCATTGCTTCTACTCGGTGAAGCCATGCAGTCTGCCCCAGTCACTGTCTTTTCAGAGCAACTTAGTTGTGGGATTGAACATTGCAACAGCGGTATCAAGATCCATCAGCAACTTTCAAATCTTGTCCATACTCAATTCATGTTTTTTTTTTTTTTTCCCCAAAATCATTGGTAAGACATCTTCCTTCATCAAGTGCAGCTGGCTCAGGCTTATATTGAAGACAGTTCCTTTTCTTATATTTGGTTCTGTTGTCAAATATTCCATGCCACAAGACCCCTGTGAACTGTTTCAGCCTCAATGGCAAATATCCAATAAGAACATTTCTAAATTGTCTTCCATTTGCTTAAGAGAGTGTATTTTGGGTCAGTATTTGTTTTATGCAAGTTTATCACCCAAGAGATGGAAGGGTTCTGGTTTCATAGTTAAATATTTAATTGGATAACTCTTAAAGCGTGGTTATGCCCATGGGGTTAAGGAATAGTTCTTAAATAAGAACTGTTTTGAAGTCTGTAGCATTAAGATCGGGAGATAGGGAAAGGATCTTTACAACCTGAATCTTCAATGGGACTGAATTTTGTGGGTTATTTATATACTCTATTTTGAAAAATGATCCCTATGTAATGAACAAAAATCTCAGTTTACAAGGCCCTTGCTTCTTCTGTGAGTCTGCAATCTGTGCAGCAGAAACGCAGAGGTCATGATAAGTGTTTCTGAAATCCCTGCTGGTAGGACAACACTTAAGGGACTTCTACAATCCTCAGATTCTGCATTAACATTCACTTTCTGAGAGCTTATCTTACTGGCAACTCACTACAGAAGTTTATTAGATCAAATAAGTCCAGGTGAGTATAAACTCTTAACAACTTACTTTGTCTGTCTTTGATCTAAGAGCAGCAACTACTGTAGTAGCTATTACTGCCACTCTACTTTGTGGTTTTATCTTGCTGCTCATCACTTTAGTAATATCTGAATGTCTTACAAAATATGCAAACACTAACAAAGTCCTAAGTGGATTTAAAACTCTCACTGCCAGCATTTTAAACACATCTCTGGACTCCTTAAAGAATGCAATGCTGGCTGCTCACTGCTCAAGAACAAAAATTATTTATTACTTTTGAGTACAAGCTTCATAGATCATTATAATGATTTACAAGTCTCCTCCCAAGTCCATGTGAGAACGCGTAAGGACATTTTCTACCAGGTTTTTGGGCAAAATTTTATAATTTAAAAATATTAAAATATTGCCTTTGTACCAGAGACATCTGAAGCCTGCTTTAATTTAAAGGAGGACAAAACAAAAGTTTTCTTCTTGTCTTTTAACTCGCTGCTGAGGTCAGCAATTAGTCAGATTTGAGATCTGTAGATTTGAGACCAGCACAGGGAGTGTTTTTCTGTAGGGGATTCTGAGTCCATGCAATAAAAGTGATCATCATTTTCACATAAATATTTGCATGCCTAACCAGGATATAGACATTGGTGCAACACTTGCATTGGTTTCAGTAAAGAGTGCATCTCTTTCCATCACTGCTGGAGTGTCCTGCATAAGTGGCTAATCTGAATTGTGGCTGCAGCAGGTGCTGGTCTTCTGCTGCTTCAGCCTCTGTCTTGTGTCTTTATTTTGCTTTTCTCACTTTTTATATCCTGCTCCTCTTTTAAAGCTTGTCTATATCACAAACAGCCATCGGGAGAGAATAGGCAGACCCAGTCAGTTAAGGTTGCTTCCCATCTTGAAGCTAATGCAAGTGCCAGTTACTGCCTTCTTGCCTTGACATTGCAGAGAAGTCACACAATTTGAACAATAAAAAACCTTGTTCACAGCAGTCTCTTCTGAAGAAGAAGTATCTTGCCCTAAATGGTCTGCAAAGAAGGTGAAGTTTGGTGCCTGGAACATAATAAATACCAGAAACTGGGAGATAAGTGGAACTTTATGTCTTAAAGAATAGAAAGAATTCCAGAAATGTGGCCCTGCTATGAGAAATCCGCAGGAAGTAAATGACCTGAGCAAACACACTAATTTACTGCTTAGTTTTGGACTAGGCAGTGACAAGTGAAAAAGACATAAACTGAAATGTTCTACACTTAATACCAGGAGCTGGCTAAATGCTGCTTAGATTAGACGTTAATAATTCCACTTGCTTGCTGTTTATCCTCAACTCGAAGAAAGTCTCCAAGGTGTAATTAGTCAGGTCTTTCTTGCGTGAGTAGAGTAGATTAAAGCTGCTCACACTCCCAGAGCGGGAAAACTATACCTGCAGCGCTGCAGGGCAGGCCCTGTACTGTCTGGGGACTGAGAGGGGCAGAATTCAAGAGAAGCTGAAACACACACCACAGAGCAGTTGCAGCAAGCACAGACTTACAGACACATCGTTTTGGCTAAAAGCTTTTCATGTACTCAAAGTTGCTTATTAAATTTATTAGAATTGATTGCTTTTTAACAAAGTTATTCTTTTGATCTTAGGCTCAATACAAAGTAAATAAAACAGGGAAACTGTTATTAAGAGATAAAATGAAACATTGGAGGTCAGTGAAAATGTGAAGACTTCTTTTCTCCTGGTGTTTGATTAGGGGTAATGTTTCAACTGGAGTTTCACACCTAAACAGTTCATTGAGATTCAGTAAGATAGTCACTGTATCTATTTAAATAATGAATTTAAATCGTCCTGGCTCTGCACTATCCAGGTCCTCAAACTATTTTACAAGGTGGCATTGAAAAGCAAAGAGTGAGGGGTCCTAGTTTCCTCTATTGTAAATTATAGGAGAATCAATGATTACCCCACACCTCAATTCAAAACCCATTAGTTCTGCTTGGGTAAATGGGACTCCAGCACAGCTGTACACCCTCATAGCCTTCCTCTGCCACTTTTTCACCAAGTCTTCCCTATTGATGGCTACATAGGAGTTCTCTGCCTCAGGTTTCCAATCTGTATTTTGGGGTAAAAATATTTCCTTGTGTGGTGAAAAATAAATCACTAACATTCAAAACCAGCATTTAAGAACTACTGCTTAAATCAGAGCAAGATTTAATATAAATGATCTTTTTAAATAAATAAACAAATAAAATTGGGGAAAACTGTATTTATACATAAGTAATTAACACATGACTAGAAGGTGGACAGCATTGTCACAAGCTTTATATTTTAGAGGAAATTTCAGTCTGTAGAGGTTTGCCATTTGATGACTGATTACTGTTACGGCCTGAGGAACAGTAAACACCATCCACAAAGTCCATGTAGATGTCCCAAAGAAATGTCCTGTCACCTGACACAGACTTTTTCAACCAAGCAAGAGATGGAGAAAAGGGAAGAGAAATATTATTAGCATATGAAACAAACATATATTTCCACAAGAAACTAACACATGTAGCAATGTAGCAGCACATGTGCCTGATCAGAGTCAAATAAAAGGGCACGATGACCCCAGAACAGGTAGGTATGCCATCAGGACATTTGGGATATAGGGAATATGACTGGATTAACTGGAAAAAAAATAATAGCTGTGTTGCTCAGTACTGCACATTCCCAGAGAGAGGCACTCAAGACATACAGAAAACCTGAGAACAAAGCTTATAGTCAGATACTTTACTACTGACAAAGAGTAGTAACTGAAATGGACCATCTGCTTGTGCCATCTGAGCAGTCACCAGAGTCTGAAAAGTAATGTTTCTGTTTGCACTGGTTTTCATCTGACCTCCCTGGGGTTTTATGGACAGAGAGCTGCTGCTGCTGAGAGAACTGAAAACTCAATACTTCAAAATATATTTAAGGGATTTTGTTAGTGTCTGAATAATTGATACCTTCTAAAGAGGCAACTTCCCAAACGAATCTGAAGAGGCTATTCCAGTGCTAGCTGCTTTACTGTCCAATCCTTCAGGACTCAGAGGAAGCTCACAAAAAATACACTCACTACTTCAACTAATAGTCTACAGTCAGCAACTGCACCAGACTTAGGAACTTTGAACTAACACATGATGAAGTTAAAAAATCACCTGAAACCCCCAAACAAATATGCAGATAGCCCAAGACCACATCCACACCAGAACTGGCTTCACAGATTAACAAAGAATACCAACCCACACTGCTGATTTTCACAGAAAGTCTTTACAACCCTCACAAGGCTACTGCCAGGCTTGTCTGCCTAAAACTCATGACATCTGGCTACTTGGCAGAGTGTTACATGGGAGCAAATGTTATAATCCATCGAGCTAACTAATTGTAAAGATAGCCATGGCAAAAGTTCTTTATTAACATACCTTGTCTCCAGAGAAGGTTTAGACTGGACATTAGAAACATTTCTTTACCAAGATGGTGGTCAAACACAAGAACAGGCTTCCTAGAGATGTGGTTCAATGGACCAAGCCTGACAGTATTTAAGAGGCATTTGGACAGGGCCCTTAACAACATGCTTTAACTTTTTGTCAGCCCTGCATTGGTCAGGCAGTTGGACTAGATATCATTGTGGGTCTCTTCCAACTGAAATAGTCTTTTATTTTCTCTTTTCCATGGAGTGATGGTAATAATAGATAAATAAATAAATAGATAAACCTGTGTTTGGTTTTTTTCCCCATGAGAAGAAAATTTATCAGATAGTAAGTGCCCAGAGTATTGAAATGCAACATGGTATAATAGGGATTAAGAGGAGCACAAGCCTCCTGATTTTTAAAAAGGCTATTTAGATTAGCACAGGAAGAAAGGACTCAGGAGGGAGCTCTGATAATGCTCTTAGATCTCTGCAAAAGTTTGTCTCAGATTTGTTTAGCTTAGAAGCTGCAGTCTTCAACCTGTCCTTGTGTAATGTACAAAGTTAGAGGGTACAACTAACATTTTCTTTGTTACTTTTGTGAAAAGATGAGTGGTGCTGTCAATATGCTAAAGGGATGGGATGTCATTTAGAGAGCCCTGGACAAGCTGCAGAATTGGGCCCAGGTGAATCTCAAAAGGTTCAGCAAAGCCAAGTGCAAGGTCCTGCACCTGGGTAGGGACAAACCTCATTATCAGTACAGGGTGGGGATAATGTGATAGAGAGCAACCCTGCAGAAAAGACCTTGGTGGTACTTCACAGAATCATAGAAACATTCAGGCTGGAAAAGACTCTCAGGATCACCAAGTCCAACCAATAACCCTACCTGACAAGGTTCACCCCTAAACTATATCCCCAAGCACCACATCCAAATGACTTTTAAACACGTCCAGGGTGAGTGCCTCAACCACCTCCCTGGGCAGCTCATTCCAATGCCTGGCCACTCTTGCTGTGAAAAAATGCTTCCTAACATCCAGTCTAAACCTACCCAGTCACAGCTTGAGGCCATTCCCTCTTGTTCTATCACCTGTGAGAAGAGACCAGCACAATGTCATTTCAGGTAGCTGTAGACAGCAATGAGGTCTCCCCTCAGCCTCCTCTTCCTCAAACTAAACAACCCCAGCTCCCTCAGTCGTTCCTCATAAGATTTATTCCCCAGGCCCTCCACCAGCTTTGATGCCACTCTGCTCTGATGAGACTTCATCTGGAGCACTGTGGTCAGTTCTGGGGCCCTCAACACAAGAAAAGGCCCAGATGACTCCTGCTGTGGGTTCACTGCAGAGCTGGC
>VWZE01011175.1:3266-33431 GCA_013396675.1 Eubucco bourcierii
AGTGGGAGGTGTCCCTGCCTATGGCAGGGGGTTGGAACTAGCTGATCCTTGAGGTCCCTTCCAACCTTACCATTCTATGATTCTGTGATTTTGTCTTAGGAACTGTCCTGTGTTGTTGCAATGCACAAGGAAGACCAAAGATGTGTGTGACAGTGTTTGCCCCACCACAACCTCCCATATGCTGTTTCCCAGATGGCTGTGGCTCAGGAGGGCATAAGCCAACTCCATCCTTGGCTTCTAAGAGCAGTAACTCTTTTCAAGGAGTTTCTGTAACAGTTTCACGTTCAATCACAGACTGGCTTAGGTTGGATGTGACCTCAGAGATCATCTACTCCAAGCTCCCTGACATAGGCAGGGACACCTCTCAACTAGACTCAGCTGCTCAAGGCCTCATCCAACCTGGCCTTGCACACCCCCAGAGAGAAGGCATCCACAACCTCCCTGGGCAGCCTATTCCAGAATCTGACTACCCTGTTCTGACAAAATTCTCCCCAAGATCCAGTAAGCCTACTTACCCTCAGCTTCAAACCATTCCCCATTATGTCTCTCCAGCCTTCCTGTAAGATCCCTTTGGGTATTGGAAGGCAGCTTTAATGTGCCCCAGGGTCCTCTCTAGGCTGAACACCCCCAGCTCCCTCAGTCTACCCTAATAGCAGAGGCGTCCAAGCCCTTGGATCATCCTTGTGGTTCTCCTCTGGACTTGCTCCAACAACTCTGTGTCTTTCTTACGATGAGGATACAAGAACTGGACACAGTGTTAGGAGGAGGGGTCTCACCAGAGGCAAAGGGGCAGAATCCCCTCTCTTGCCCAGCTGGCCACACTCTTCTTGCTGCAGCCCAGGATATGATTCACACTCACAATGATGTTTGTGACTGGACTGCTGATGTGGGCATACATAGAGCTGCATGTGTGCATACATATGGGTGTACTGGATGGGGCATTTAGTGCCATGCTCTAGTTGCTTGGCTAGGGAGGGGTGATAGGTTGCACTGGGTGATCCTGGAGGTCTCTTCCAACCTGCTTGTTTCTGTGATTCCATGTACGTGATGCAGCATTTTGAACACATCTTTTTGAAGCTACTGCAGGATTAGCACAGAATCACATAACATTAGGGGTTGGAAGGGACTGCAAAAGAGCATCAAGCCCAAGCACCCTGTCAAATCAGCATCACCTAGAGTAGCTCACACAGGAACACATACAGGTGGGTTGCAAAAGCATCCAGAGAAGGAGACTCCACAACCTCTCTGCAGCCCACTCCAGAGCTATGACATCTTCACAGTGAAAAAGTTCCTCCTTCTCTTCACTGTCTTTTTCTCTTTGTTTCCTATTACACTATTGATTTTTGTGTGCATCTATACCATGATATTTATCTTCTTGTGCTGCTAAAATCTTTGCATTCTTCCTCTGTTACATGAGGAGGCAAGAAAATTAACCTCATCATCCCTAGGGATTGAACTGAAGGAGCAATCAGACCTCACATATTTCCATTATCCCTGTAAATCTAACTCTGCAGCTCCTTTAAGCTGGGAGACGGAAAGACATAGTTTGACTTGCACAGATGTTACAAGAAGTCAAACATTTGCCCAGTTTAATTGATTCTGAGATGACAGGAACTGTTTTATTCTGCAAAATTCAAAGCTTTTAGAAACAAATGTATTTTTTTCATGAAGAATGGTAAAGGGAAATGGTATTAAACATAAGCACAGAAAGCAAAACAAATTATCACAAGAACAGGTGACTAAGAAAGCTCCTTAGTCTCAGGGAAGGGTTTATAAGATCTTTTTATTCACTTCTATTTGCAAAGCACTGTAAGAACTAGGAAATTCCAAAGGAAATTAAAAAAAAAAAGGAGACACAGTTCAGATGACAGCTGAAAGAGAATTCTTTCACACATTCACCATGTAACTACAAAGAGTCCTTTTCCTTCTTTCCAGAATGCCAGTCTGACCCTGTCTGACTCTGTCCCACATGACAGCCTGATCACCAAACTGGTCACTGTACACAGCTTCCTCCTAACATCCACTTTCAATCTCCCCTCTGACACTTCAAACCCATTCCCCTTGTCCTGGCATTACCAGACCTTGTCAATAGTCCCTCCCCAGCCTTCCTGGAGCCCCCTTCAGATCCTGGAAGGCTACTCTAAGGTCTCCTGGAAGCCTTCTCTTCTCCAGGCTGCAGAGCCCCAACTCTCTCAGCCTGTCCTCACAGCAGAGCTGCTGCAGCCCTCTCAGCATCTTGGTGGCCTCCTCTGGACCCACTCCAACACTTCCATGTCCTTCCTGTGCTGGGGGCTCCAGAACTGCACCCAGGACTGCAGGTGGGGTCTGAGGAGAGCAGAGCCAAGGGGCACAATCCCCTCCCTTGCCCTGCTGCCCACACTGCTCTTGCTGCAGCCCAGCACACAGTTGCTGTCTGGGCTGCACTCACACTGCAGCCTCAGCTTGAGCTTTTCCTCACCCCACACCCCCAGGGCCTGTTCCTCAGGGCTGCTCTCAGCCATTCCCCACCCAACCTGCAGTTGTGCTTGGCATTGTGCCTACCCAGGTGCAGGACCTTGCACTTGGCCTTGTTGAATGTGATGAGGTTGGCCTGGGCACAGCTCTGCAGCCTGTGCAGGTCCCTCTGGATGGATCCCTGCCCTCTAGCAAGTCGACTGTGCCACACAGCTTGGTGCCAGCTGCACACTTGCTGAGGCTGCACTGATTCCTCTGTCCATGGCACTGACAGAGATGTCAAACAGCACTGGTGCCAGCACTGACCCCTGAGGGACACCACTTGGCACTGGTCTGCAGGTGGACATTGTGCCCTTGATCACCACTCTCTGGGTGCCACCATCCAGCCAATTCCTTACCCAGCAGTGCTCCACCCTCCCAGCCCATGTTTTTCCAGTTTGGTGACCAAGATGCCATGTGGGACAGATTATTCCTGAGACCCTAACTCTGCAAATGGATGAGCAGGGGGAAATGCAGCCACCTTTTAACCTGGTATCTGCTGCAGACACTGCTGTCTGAATGCCAGATGAGAAGGCACACTGATTCAACAAACTGTCCCCATGACAAAGGCCTTTCCTTCAGAAAAAAGTGCCTGACCTTTTTATTAAGGAGTGTGATTGAGAACACTGAAAAGTCAGCAGCACAAAGAACCAAATAGACACTGAGGAAGTGTTGGGTTCAAATGAGGGGTAAGGTCTTGGTCTTTGTATTTCTTCATGGTAGGACACCAGTCAATGTGCTTGAGTGAAATCAGTAATTATTGCACGTCACATCACTAATTACATCTGATACACAGAAAGGCTTGTGCAGCACCACATATCAAAGTGCACTGTGAACTCATCCAGCGTGGACATGGCTCACAGAGGAACTCTTGTTACTGGTGCATGAACAGTCCCAAAGAAGATAGAGCATAAGAAATATTTCTGCTGTTTTCCCTCTCCCCACATTTTTTAAACATAAAAGAAGATGTCTTGTAAAATAATGGCAATTTCACTGCCTGGGTAGGGAGTGCAGCAGTTGCCTTGCACAGGCAACACAAGACAGGATTGTGATGAGGGAGCAGTGGAATCTGCCAAGATAAGCTGCTCGCTTCTCTGATAAGCAGAGTGCGCCGATGTATGTTGAATCTGTCAAAGTGTTCTAAGATTGTTTGATTTCTTCCATCTCCAAATTAAAGAGATGGATCAGATACAGGTCAAATTGATTGATTTGGAGAAGAGAAAGATTAAAAGGAAGAAGCAATCTCCTAGACAGCAGATCTACTTTTTATCATGCGAGAGACAAATCAAAACTCCCAAACTTAGTAAAATTTGAATGAGTTCTTTATCAATTCTCCCCTTAGATAAGATTTTCCTCAAAATTTGAGAAATGAGGAACTGTCTTGAAGATCATGTACTTATTTGTGCTTTCACAGAATGGTAAGTTTGGAAAGGACCTCAAGGATCATCTAGTTCCAACCCTCCCACTAGTACAGCTCACTCAAGGCCTCCTCCAACCTGGTCTTCAACACCTCCAGGAAGGTTGTGGAGCACAGAAGCACCCAATGTGATCAAAGATCACATTGGGTGCTTCTGTGCTCCACAACCTCCCTGGGCAACCTGTGCCAGTGTCTCACCACCCTCACTGCAAACAACTTCCTCCTGACACCCAGTTTAACTCTCCCCTCCCTTCCTATGGAGATACCTCATGTAGTAACTTCAGAGAACAAAGAACTGGACCAAACCATCTGTGACTCCAACTTAATTGTTTGATCGTTTTTCTGACTGAAGTCACAGCACGTGGCACAAACCAGCTTTAAATACTGAAACAGCTGAAGCTGTCAATTTGACCAGATGCAAGAATTTTTAGCAAACAGTATTCCAAAGGGTGCTTTTAGATCTCCAGTGTGAGACTACTGAAGGGGAAACATTTTCAGGATTAGTGTTCAACACTTTTATAAACTAGTAGTATTTAGTATAAGATCCCTGAATACGTGAAAGGTAGAAATCAGTTAGTTTGGGAAAAGTCTGACTCACAATTTGCTGAAATTTATGCAACTCTACAAACAATCAAAAAATATTTCTGTATGAGAAAAAGGGGGGCAAAAACAGACAGAGAGGGGGGCAAAAACAGACAGAGAGGGGGGCAAAAACAGACAGAGAGGGGGGCAAAAAAGACAGAGAGGGGGGCAAAAAAGACAGAGAGGGGGGCAAAGCTTCATTTTACAAGCAGCTTTCATTTCAAGGACACCACCAAAAGGCCCAATCAACTATTTGGGTATAAACCACTGCCTACCAGACTGTCATCAGCACAAAGTCCCCCCAATAATAAATGAATTTTTTATTAACTGTGGTAATATTAACATTACAATGAGGGATTGTTTCAAAACAAGTTGCACTGTTGTTGCTCAAGAGCTCAAAGAAAATGGTTCTCAGTCTCTTTATTTTTCCCTGAGTGTAACCACAGGGGTTGCACTAAATCTTTTCAAGTATGTTGACAGTTGAATAAGTGCTGCTGCTGCTCTGGTGACGTTTTATGCTTTTTAATTGTCATTAATGAAACAGACTGATATTTTCTTAAGAGTGCTATATGTATTCTAGTAACTTTATGACAAATAAAAAGGAACAAAACTGTCTGCAAATTAGCCTTGATACTTTCTTAGAAGTGCTATATGTGTTCTAGTGATTTTATGACAAAAAAGGAACAAAACTATCTGCAAATTAGCCTTGATCCACTTCTCATATGGAATTTTAACTGCAGACAAAGGGAGAATCTGCATGAGAAATATTTGCCTGACCAGATATTTTAGGTAGGAATGCATGAAGTGTTCCTAGTGAGTTGTGAAACCATAGTTTGGTTGTATGTCTCCAGAATTCCAAGCCCAACCCACAATAATTCCAAGCCCAATGAAGACCTGTTGGAGTGTATTTTAAAAAGTAAGTACTGGAATTCTATTGACTAGTTCAGAAACTGATGCTAAAATGGTGTGGCCCAACATTTGAGGGTTGTGATAAAATGTTTTGTCTAAGCTGGATTTCAAGTCATACTGTCCTGGAGTCTTGACTAGTTCAGAAACTGATGCTAAAATGGTGTGGCCCAACATTTGAGGGTTGTGATAAAATGTTTTGTCTGAGCTGGATTTCAAGTCTGATACTGTCTTGGAGTCTTGACTAGTTCAGAAACTGATGCTAAAATGGTGTGGCCCATCATTTGAGGGTTGTGATAAAATGTTTTATATGAGCTGGATTTCAAGTCTGATACTGTTCTGGAGTCTAATAACCCCTTGCTTATTTTGATAATAGTCCTGTTGGCTTGAGGAAAAGTTTTGCCCCAGTAAAGACTGAAAGAAACGGTTCCCAATTATCTGTTCAAGAACATGTGGTCACAAGAAGGAATGCAGGCAGCTGGAGAAACAGCAGGCATTACCTCTGATAGTACATCAACAGATAAGGTGAGCCTTCTGCCATGGGGAGAACAAATATGGTGCTTTAAATCATGATGGGTGGTTTAAGTAGGTTAAGGGAGATCTGTTCTGAGGACAGGGAGTCAGAAGAAGTAGGAGGAGGCATGATAGTATGGACTAGCAGTGCAAGGAGGTGCCCTACCAGCGACGCAGGAAGACACATCAGGTCCTTTGCTTCCCACACCCCCAGGTTCCCTCTTGCATGCTCTGTGGAAACACAGCAGCTGATTCTCCCACACCACTGCAGCTTCTGCACCACGGATTTTGTATCTTCACAGCTGGGAATCAGAAATCTGGAGTGGCATTTCCTTGCACAGCAGTGGCTCTAAACAAGAGTCACTGTACAACTATTGATGGTCTGAGTCATCGCAATGGAACAGGTCATGACAAATCATTCCAAGCAAACTGGAGCCTTTCCCCAGTTCTCCACTAATGCCATGTAAAAGCCTACCTGTGCAAAGCATACAGCTCAGCTCCAGCCTGACCTTCTGTTTAATCTGAGTAAACAGCTACACGAGGTGCAAAGCCATAGAAATCAGGCCTCAGGGTTCTGTATGGCACAGACAGCTCTAAGCTCTGCACTCACATCAGACATACATTTAACAATCTCAGCTAACATATGAAGCACATTAATTAGACCAGGGGCCAGAAATAGAAATTAGGGTTGCAGCCCTTTTCCCATTGAAGTTAATTGCAAAATCCCTATTGTCAGGCTCTTGAGGTATTACCCAGGCTTACTTTTTAATTACATTTGATTCTTAATGAAGTAGATGGCAAAGAGAAAAGCAGGTCATGATTCAAATGATTCTCATTTTTATCTTTCCCAGTGAACAACAGGATAGGTCAAGATACTTGCTGGATTTTCCCATGAGAACACCACAACGTGAATGAGCTTGGCTGATTCGATGCTGAAGGAGCAGGTTAGCTTTAAAAAGTATCACTCATTTTCTCCTCCTTGGATACTTTCTAGCCCCAAAACATAGGCAATGTGTACCAGGTGTTAGGGTGGATCCCTCCCCTGGTAGAATAAACTCACCACAACAGGGATTTTTTTTTTTGTGAAGTCAGGGAAAAAAAAAAAAAAAGAGAAATTGTATTTCTTATAGTTTAAACTAAATACAACAGTGTAGAGAGGGAAAAAAAAACAAACAAAAATTACTACAGGAATACAATAGAATCACAGAATGGTAGGGTTGGAAGGGACCTCAAGGATCATCTAGTTCCAACCCCCTGCCATAGGCAGGGACACCTCCCACTAGCACAGCTCACTCAGGGCCTCCTCCAACCTGGCCTTCAACACCTCCATGGAGGGAGCAGCCACAAACTCCCTGGGCAACCTGTGCCAGTGTCTCACCACCCTCACTGTAAAGAACTTCCTCCTTAACATCCACTTTCAATCTCCCCTCTGCCACTTCAAACCCATTGCCCCTTATCCTGGCATTGCAAGACATTGCATCCCTTGGAAGAGGGATGGCTTCCTTTCAGAGAGGGGCAGAAAAAACTAAGCTTTTCATTCACCCAGCCATTACTTTTTCTAAATCTAAGCCTGGGAGTCTTTGCCCTACAGGTGGTGCTTCAAACTTGCAGTATACCAAAGACGAGTCGAGGAATGAAACACAACTCTCACGAATCCAGGTTAAAACCATTTGCCATTCCTTCCCATTCACAAGGCTGAATACCACAAAAGCTGAACATTTCCTACTTCATGCTCACACCAGAGATCAGAGCAAGCTAAGACTACTTTTGAGGCCACCACAAATACAACGTGGAAATGCTGATCCACCTGTTCTGCACAACTGTGACAAACCTGCAAGTCCAACAGTCCAAAACCACAGCAAAACTTGCTTCTGTGTTGAGTTGTGCTCAGTCAGTATCATCTATATTAAGCCAGCATTTTTTAAGCAAGGAAAAGAAATTTCCACCTACTTCTTCATTTACCAGGTTTCTCTTGAAATGTGATCTCTATTATTGCTTTTACTGGAACCACATCAATTTACACCTATTACATATGGCACTCAAGTGCAGGGCCTCAGACACTACAATATACAATATTTTATAACTGCTCAGTCTTCTTGTTGGCATTTGTGGAAGGTCTAACTTGGCAGGTCTCCTTCCAGATAGTTTTCAGACTATGTATGTAGTTTGAATCACTGTGGTGTAAGAGTAGTCTGAGGTACTTAATACCTATGATTATTTTCAAAGTGATTCTTTAAAGACTCTTTAAGAGCACACAAAAAATTCCCACGGTGGGACATGACAGTTGCAGGGCATCCCTGCACTTGTGAACCATGCACAACAAAAAAGCAAAAACCCCTGCAGTAAATTTAACAGAAATTGTAATCCTGAAGAATGTTCTAAAGTGTTTGGTTAAAATCAGCATTTAAGACAGGGATTAACACTAGAGGAGTAAAACTACCTTACTATTACTGTAATAGTGGAGTAATTGAAGCAGTAGGGTCAGAAGTAAAATAATTGAAAATTATTATTTTAAAAATAATAATTATTGGAAAATAATTTTTTAAAATAATCTTTTGAAAATAATAATTTTGATTGCTTGTTTATAGGATGCAAGCATCAGTGACTGCTACATGCTATGCACATCCTTTTTGAAAATAATAATTTGATTGCTTGTTTATAGGATGCAGCATGTAGCAATCACTGATGCCTATGTACATCCAAGACAGTGCACATGGAATGACATTTTGTCAAGGGATTTGGCCTTGGGTAACTATCTTGGTAAACCTTCAAGCAGTCTGATTTTCAGTATGGAAAGTGTCCTGCTTGGGCATCAAATTAAAGAAACCCCAATGATTGATATCTTCCACTGCGTGTCATGTGTTATTATCTTTCCCAGACAGAATTAAGGCTAAGAAATAAGACATTTATTTGTTAGTAAGCCACAACAACTGTCAAAATAAAGAGAAGGGCTTCATGTGTACCTAGAGGTATAGTAGAAATGAACTTCAGGTATAAAACAGACTAAGGTTGACAATTCAGCAACGCAAACCAAATAATAATAGTGGATGCAGATCAAAAAATTCCACTCAGTTATAAAATGTAAGGCAAAGAAGAAAATGTTCAATCATAACATTTTCTTAAGAGTGTTTATCTTTTTTCTTACCATTGAATGTTAGAAACACCCTTGCTTGAGGCTGGGAAGATCCTTTTACACTGCTAAAGTAAATAAATATCCCAATCCACACGTGCAGTGCAAGAAATGCCATCTCTTCAAATTTTCAACTTAATATCCAAGAGGCAAAACCTGAAAGACAGAGATATCACATTACTGTTGTTTTACAATTTGGTGGAGCAAAACCAGCACTAAAGACCTGTGTCAGAAAGCTTTTCCAGATGAAGCCATAATACAGTGGGAAAGAGGTACAGCACTTCTGTTTTCTCTTTGAACATCTGAAAACGCCCTTTCTCCAGCGGTCTTCTGTGCTGGCACAAAAGGAGCTCTTAGAATGATCCAACAGAGCCCAGATTTTGGCTAAGGCAGACTACAGTAATAGATTCAGTTTATTTAAATAAGGACAATTCCACCTGCTGGAGAAATAATTAAACTAAATGTCAAGGCAGAGCAAAGCAAGGACAAGAGATAAAGTTTCACAAATAAAAAATCTCACTGATATTTTTAGATGTCTCTCCCTAATTCACACCACTTTAAAATCTCCCTCTCATGTTTGGTTTGTTGAGTTTTCATTCAGTNTATGAAATCAAAGGTGCTTAGAAATGAGCTTTAAGGTTTGCTGAGTTCTCTAACAGCCCTCTAGACCTTCTTTTAAGATGAAACCCTATGTACATTAATAATTTGCAAACCATTGAAAGAAATCAAAACTACTTCAACATGTCTCAAGCTGTTAGCCAACATCTGGGGTTTGGGTTAGCTCCTTTCAAGATACTTACCTGCTCCTGTAGACTTTTACAGAGCACTAAGAATACCCAGCGTTGCATAATGCATTGCACTTGGTGTTTCTGCTACACCACCTGCATCTCTGCTGAATCTACATTCATTTTACAGACTTCAGCTCTGCTGAGATGATTGAGGTCCCCAGGGAATCAGAAAACACCACAAAACAAATCTGTATCTTTTCTTAGCTCAGGAAGGGCTTGAGCTCACTGCATCAGTGGCACTTTCCCATTAATTCCAACGGGCTTTGGACTAGACTCATAAAATCCAGCAGCCATTAGAAGCTGTATACTGCATATCTATAATGTTCCTAAACTGTATCTTTCCAAAAACTGCCCCAAAAAGTCCAAATTCAATTTCATGCAGAACTTGCATGTTCTTCAGCTCACCTACAACTGTGAAAACCTATACTCCTTCATCTCACCTATAAAACACGCCCTCACATTTTAGGCTCACTCTATTTCCCTGCTGATACTTATTTTTTCTTTCTGGCATCAAAAGCCCTTCTACTAGACATCACTAATTGGTCAGTCAGGTGACATATTTGATTCTGTGGAGTGCTGGAACATGGCATTAAAAGATGTACATTTGTTTTGCAAAGAGCTGTATTGCTTGAATAATCACCTTACATTTCTATACAGCAGCTCTGCTCTATCACTACAGTCCCTTCAGTGAAACCCAGCATTCCCACATTTTTGTTCATTTGGTCCTTCAGAGATTCACATCTGTCCTAAAAGAACCAGGTGTAACCACCACAGCGTGGCAGGAACCAGCTGTCAGGCAGGGATGACTTCAGGTCAGCACCAATTTAGGCTGGATTCACACCACTGACTTAGCAGTAAAAGCCCCGGATCTCATTACTACCTCTGTCATTCCCTGTCCACTCCCTGTAAATCACTTTGAAAGACTTCTTTCTACATGAAAACTTGATCCTAAATTGGGGGTGGGATGAAGAGCATGTGAGCAAGCACACAGCTCTGTAGCCCACACTCTAAACTCTCCTTTGCAATCTGCTCTAAAGTACTGAGAAATGCATGAAGCTGGAGTAATGCTACAACACTGCTAATTGACAGAAACACCAGCTACAATTCTGGTCTACAGGAGAAATGTATCCATTCTGGCCCAGTTCCAAATTATCTCTAAGGGTCTTTTAACTAATAAAATGATAGTTCCAGACATTTTGCCAAGAATAATTTTTAAACAGGCTACACGAACTCCAGTATTACTGCTGCTTTGTGGGCTTTAAATTCAAAACCTTGTGACCAGCCCATGGGATACTCTTTAACTTACTCCTCTTCTAAGAGAGAGATGCTGTTAAATCCTGATAACAGTTCTCTGACGGGCCAAAACAAATAGCAAATTATACAGCACACATGATTTAACAGATGCAGTGGGATTAATATTTTACAGCAGTAGCACTATGGTTTCTTTGCAATAGAGATAAAAAGTCAGAGAACAAGCGTGTGCCTTTCTGTCTTTCTTTAAGTGATACCGTAGGAAACAATAACAATAAAAGCTCTTTCAGCAATCTTTCCCCCCCACTCTCATGCCTCCTGCCAATTCCAGTGCAGCTAGCTGCAGAAGTGAAACATTGCTACATTTCATTGCTCAAATTGCAGCTCTCCACTGTTCACACACAAGTGACAGGCAAGCACAAGATTCAAATCTTGAGCTGCGTGGTTCCTATCCAGCTGTTACACACATAAAGTAATAAACGCACACAGTGCCAAAGAGGTAACTCAGGGTGTCTGGTATGCAAGTTACCTAATGGAAATAGGTTTAATCTCAGAGATTTACATACCTGGTAACTGACAACAAACTCATTGCACGTCTGACTCTTTGGTTTGGGCTTATATCCCAGTTCTGAATTTATCTCGGTAAGTCATGATACTATATTCAGCACGTCCTGTGCACATGATCTCTGCCAACAACTCACAGACCTAAACCCTTGCAAGTACTTTTAAACAACCTTTTAGGACAGACAACAGGCAATGTCTAATCACACAGTCTCTTATGGTCTATTCTAACTGTAAACAAACCGGCAAACCACTATGAAAGTGAAGTGGTGAAGTTTTTTCTGCCACCACGGTTGTCTTCAGCATGCTGTATTGCTTTTGGAAAGTATTATACAGCTTTGTTGCTGTGCAGGTGTCATGCACTACAGGCTACATACTACACTTAAATCCTGTAAGGAAAATCATTCATCCAAAGAAAAGAAAGAAAAAATAGGGAAGAAAACCCCGCCAAAGACAGACCATGCCTGGAAAATATTGCTTTAACTATCTGTGAACAGCAGGAAAATTTAACCATCAAACACATTTCACATCTATGACATCAAAGAAAGAGAACTTTCAATTATGCTTACCTAGCTATTGAAGGAACCAGTGATACAGATTTTTACCGGGTATCTATCAGCTTATGGACTCGGCTTTTGCAACCAAAACGGGTTAATTCCAAATCTGGTTCATTGCAAGGGAGAAAATAAATAAAATAAAATAAACGTAAAAGTGTCTCTCTTCCCGGTGGTTGCAACGTATTCCCGGCTCCTTCGTAAGATAATCCTTATATAAGCTGGACTCCTAAGGCACCAGGAGCGCTTCTCCCCAGCCCTCAATTAAGCACCTAGGAGTGAATGGAAAGTGGCCGAGCGGTGACGGTGCGGGCTTTGGTTTCCAGTTACCGGCACTGCCCTGCCCTCGCCGCCGCGCTCCCCGGTGCATCGTTAGCTGAGCAAATAGGGGCTGGAGCTCATAAATAATGACGAGACCACACCCCGCTGGGTGCGCCGGCGGCCGCTCGGTCCGGCCCGCCCCAGGCAGCGTCGCAGCGCTGGCTCGGCTCGGCTCGGCTCGGCAGCGCGGGTTCGTAGGACGCGCTTCGCTGCGCGGAGGAGGTGGGCGCAAGGCGATCAAAGGCTTCTATAGGGAGCGGCCTTCTCTCGGCTCTCTTCTGAAAGGTCTTCAGCGGCTGATAGTCTTCGGCCCTTAGCTGCGCGGTTTTCGCGCCCTCGGGGCTGAAAGGAGTCCAGACGGAAACTCACCAGGAAAGTTTCTGTCCCTCCGTGGGGGCCGTCCCGGGGCTTCGAGCGCGCCCCGACAGCAGCGCCGGGGATGCCAGCGCGGGCTCGGTGCCGAGGCCGCTGGCGGAGTCCCCGAGGGGGCGGAGGCGAGGCGAGGCGCCCTGCACGGCGGCCACTGCGGCCCCGCGGAAAGCTGGCAGCCCCACGGCGAGCCGGGCTCCGGCGTGGGTATCCCCGCCAGGAGCAGCTGGGCCCCGGGGGAGCAGTGGCGGAGAAGGGTTTCGGGGAGGCCAGTAGATGTCACTGTGAAGAGAGGGAAAGAGACACTGTTGTGTTGAGGACGAGAAGGTAAGGTCACACCCAGCCTCAGTAAGATAGGGTCGGCTTTCCGCCTCCCCACCCCGTTCCTCCTGTGTCTCGAATTCCCTCGATTGAAAACTTTTTATTAAAGAAAATGAGCGAAGAAGGGTAAGAAAGGAGAGTTAAGAGCGGCAGCTGCATTTGTCGCTTAGTCTCCTATTTGCCCCAGGACTCTTAGCGCAAGGTTTCAGAAACTTACGCAGTTAGGAGACTGCGATTTGTGTTTTCTCCATCTCGTTTTTTTCAGGATACTGAGGAATGGCAGTGGGACACCTGCAGAAGTTTTACCCAAGATGTTAGGGAATTGTGAAGCGCAGCATAGCTCCATTAAAGCTACTGGGATCTTCCAAACAGTGTTTGGGGTCTGAGTTAGATTTTACCAAGTTGTCTTGCTGATGCTACTCGGACCTGCTAGGTGCAAACTCCTTTTTAACTAAGACTTAGAGTTTTGTAGAGAGAGATGGTCTCGGACTCAGCAGAGGTGATAGGGGTTGCACAGCTGGGCACCATTACACCGATACTCATAGGAGCATCTCTCAGGAGACACTTGCAGTCATGTCCCGCAGGCAGAAATATGTTAACAAGTAAACAAGTACCCGCAATGAATCAGTGCACATGCTCAAGTTACAACTTTGATTCCAGCTATTACACGCTTTGGCCATACTAACCAAAGCAGTCAGTAATACTAAGGCTTTGTAGCCAGAGAGCAGCAAGTAGCCTGACTACAGTGCCCTTACTAAACAAACTTTATCTGTACATGTGGATGTCTTTGCAGTCTGTGTCCACAGGTTACCTGTGTACAAGCTCAGCTTCATGAGTTAGGGTCACACACATTTCAAAGAGAGTTTCTTCCCTTAGGCTTTAATGCCAGCCTAGCAAAGTTACTGCTTTCTTCAAGCAAAAAAAACCCAATAATCTGGTGTTATAATGCAATTATGAGCCCAGAGAACATAGAAGTATGGGATGCTCCATTCCTCTGAAACAAAATGTCAGATCTCATCGATATCAGCTTGCAACTAGTGCCAAAAAATAAATGGAACCAGGATTTTGAAAAGCTTGGCCCACTTCATATCATGTCTCGAGGATGAATTAGCTGATGCTGTCAGATGAACTGCATTCCAGAGCATGTGTCCTCACAAATATTGGTGCTCCTCCAGTTTCCCCCCTTAACGCAAATAAATCGCACAGAAATGTGTGAACATTTGCTGCCCGAGCGAGCTGTTAAACTAAGCCATCAGCAAGTTTGTTCTCTCTGGGCAGGCAGCGTGGCTGTGAACACGATGCTGCTCATCCTTGAAATATAGAGTGTTCAAATGCCTCAGTCCTGGCAACACCACCCTGGCAAAAGAAGTCATTTGTCTGTTTGGAAAACCCCTCCAACTAAGTGTGATCGGGGATCACCACACCAAGCAGCAGAAGTGAGTCTTCTGGCGGTCTCTGCTGAGTGATTCAGCGGAGAGTGTGCGGAAGCCACAAAGCAAATACAAAATAACCTCTCTTTCAGGAGCTGTTTGAGGGATGTGTCATGGGTAGCAGCACCAGTCAAAGAAAAAGGAGAATCACCATGAAATACCAACACTAAAATTACAATGATTCTAGTTGTCCTCCTCAAAGATTGTTGCCTTAATAACTAACTAAATAAGAGGAGTGATGGTTCTTCTTTTTCTTCTCGAAATTCATAGTAATAATCTCCTAGGTGAGATCAGAAATGCATACTCCTAATAAAAACTTAAAATAATGTATACTCCTAATAAAAACTTGAAATAATGTATGCTCCTAATAAAACATTAAAAATGGCGACTTAATATGGTCAAGCAGGAATCGATGTCAGCATTAGATAAAAGTCCCTTGTGTTTTTCAGTGCTTTTGTATCTATGCTTTTGTATCCAAGCACAACTCCAGGCTGGGTGGGGAATGGCTGAGAGCAGCCCTGAGGAACAGGCCCTGGGGGTGTGGGGTGATGAAAAGCTCAAGATGAGGCTGCAGTGTGAGTGCAGCCCAGACAGCAACTGTGTGCTGGGCTGCAGCAAGAGCAGTGTGGGCAGCAGGGCAAGGGAGGGGATTGTGCCCCTTTGCTCTGCTCTCCTCAGAGCCCACCTGGAGTCCTGTGTGCAGTTCTGGAGCCCCCAGAACAGGAAGGACATGGAAGTGTTGGAGCAGGTCCAGAGGAGGCCACAAAGATGCTGAGAGGGCTGCAGCAGGTCTGCTGTGAGGACAGGCTGAGAGAGTTGGGGCTCTGCAGCCTGGAGAAGAGAAGGCTTTGAGGAGACCTTAGAGTAGCCTTCCAGGATCTGAAAGGGGCTCCAGGAAGGCTGGGGAGGGACTACTTACAAGATCTTGNCTGTACTGGTGGGAGGTGTCCCTGCCTATGGCAGGTGGTTGGAACTAGATGATCTTTGAGGTCTCTTCCAACCTTACCATTCTATGATTCTACGATGCTGAAGAGCCACCTGACTATCTACATTTCTTTTCCACATGTGCTAGATGCATTGGAAATAAAAAGGTAAAATGGAACACTGAGGAAAATTATGGGGCTTTCCAACACTCCCTCAAGGACTTTGGGTTTATAAAACAGCAAATGAACTACAAAGAGACAAACACAAAAGTTTAATCTGTGAGATACCATCACGCTCATATATCTGTTAGGCAAAGCAAGGGTATGCTAATTAAAAAAAAAAAAAAAAAAGGCAGACTGAAACAAGAAAAAGCATGCTGTATTGATTTATTTGTATTTAATGTGCATGTGTGCAGGTCAGAGCATGATAATTAACTTTAAAAAGCAGTTTGAACTTCACAGCTGGGCTGAGCGAAATGGTTAAGGTTCTGCTTTAGATGTTTTGTAATAGCATGTATTAGCTTCAAGCAAAACCCTTGGAATGGAAATTACTTCTCCAAACTATGAGGTGGGGTTTTAGTATTTACTGGCATGAATCAGCCCTGTGAGTGAAACAAAAAGTATGCAAGACACTCACTGTCCAGGCTGTGCAGACTAACATGGGGATGAGGACAAGTAAGTTGGACTCTCCTTTGCAGCTGGTTTTTAATCATTCCTCTGTTACACAATACGTACCAGATGGTGTACAATTTGCTTCCACTTCTGATTTGGTGCAGCTGAGATTCGTAACAATGTGTGGTTACTCCAGGTTGTATCACTTGGGTCAGGAGAGAGTCAGATCCTCACTCTCAGCTTCAGAGTCCGAGCAGTTCTGAGTCTTTCGCTGTGGAGCAGGCAAAAGCTCATGGCCAAAACAAACAGATGCTGATTTTGTTGTATCTGTGCATGGTGTCTGCTTCTTACCCAAACAAATCATCCTAATGGACCCTGGCCTAGCTTTAGACCTAAACACTAACTGAAGCCAGGAACCAGAAAGGCAAGAGTGGATTTGGATGTTTACTTAGCATTTTGGTTTGGAGTTTGTTTTTGTTTGTTTGTTTTGTTTCTCCTCACATTTTAAGCTCCTGAAAAAGTGAGTAGGTTATAAGAAGCAGTAGGACCTAAAGGAACACAGGATTAAGAGAGAGAAGACAGAGAAAAGAAACCAAGATGGATGAAGATGGCAGAGGAGGAAGACACATTTGGATGGATAAAGACAGTATGGTGGAAGAGAACAGACTTTAACTGGATTTGCAACAACTAGCCATAAGAAGACCAACAGATTCAGTAATCAGTTTCTGCTAAGAACCAAGCCTTACAATTTTGACATGAGCAAATGCTTGCTATTATAAAGGAAAATGTAGTAAAAACATGATAAAGTGACCATCAAATGTAATCCATTCCTCCCTTAAAATCAAAGGAGCTGTGCATACAGTAAGTGTTCAGACTTCAAATGGGAAGAGAAAATGGTATTAACTTCTGATTCCTCTGTCCTCAGTTTTAGGGTCAAATCACCCTGTAGGAATGCAAGGTCATTAGATAATCCAATTAGTTCATCTTTGTTAATTTTCTTGCTTGCAGTTACAAGACCTGGGGAAGGTCTAAAAACATATCAGCAGTTTACTGTGGGAAAGCTATTAGGTGTTCATTTTGAAGGGGTGCTAATATCATAAGAATCATAGAGTCATAGAATGGTAAGGTTGGAAGTGACCTCAAGGATCATCTAGTTCCAACCCCCTGCCATAGGCAGGGACACCTCCCACTAGTATACCAATTTTTATTCTTTCCTTTTTTTTCACCAAAAAACAGTCCAAAATTTAGAGACAGTCATGAAAAAGCTACTGGTGATACTGTATGATCAGAGGAGATGGCATAAGGTCCTTGAACATAGTGTGCCCTAGCTGCTAAATGAGCTTATTTAGGTGGATCATGAAGACTGAGGAATTATCACCAAGGTCACAGCCTTGTAAAACTGCTGGCATGTAACTAACAGTGAACCATCAAACTGAATTAATTAGTTTGCTTTTTACTACTTACAAGTTCTGTGAAAGTCCATTTTCACAAAAGTCTATTTCTTTTCACAGCTTCAGAAAAATTAGGTGCTTAGATGTTTAGGAACAGGATTGGTGTAGCTTACAATAATGAATGACCTGTATGGGAACAGAGGAAAACACTGTGCTCTCAGTTTGTTAAAACTCCAGTTGTCTCCACTCAAACAGTCCCAGGGAGTCAGCAAGCCAGTGAGCTCTGTCATTGCATGGGCTGTGATCTCTCTAAGGTCATCAGCAAATCAGTACTTTTGTGTCTCTGCAAAACAGGTAAGCTGATTCCTGGTATGCTCCAAGCCTTCATGCCTCCTCTTTTCATTGAGGAGACCACAATAGTGCAGTTCCTAGGAGAAACACTGCTTTGGTCGTGTTTTCCATGTTTAAGCCACTATGACTAACAGAAATCAGTGACACAGCCAGAGTCACTGTGCTTACACAAGGCTGGGATTGAGTTTGTAACAAATTAAGTCATCGGTATAGTAAGTCATCAGTATTTTGAAAGTTGATTAGTAAGACTATGTATTAGGAAGACTTGAATCAAAAGGGATGGGTTGTTGACACACTGAGGATGACGTTGGGCAAAGCAAGCTATAAATACAAGAAAGCACATGTGCAAAAAGGATACAACAGTGTGTCAGAGAATCATAGAATGGTAAGGTTGGAAGGGACCTCAAGGATCATCCAGTTCCAACCCTCTGCCGTAGGCAAGGACATCTTCCACTAGCACAGGTCACTCAGGGCCTCCTCCAACCTGGCCTTCAACACCTCCAGGAAAGGAGCAGCCACAACCTCCCTGGGCAACCTGTGCCAGTGTCTCACCACCCTCACTGCAAACAACTTCCTCCTAACAGCCACTTTCAGTCTCCCCTCTCACACTTCAAACCCATTCCCCTTGTCCTGGCATTAGAAGACCTTGGCAATAGTCCCTCCCCAGCCTTCCTGGAGCCCCCTTCAGATCCTGGAAGGCTACTCTAAGGTCTCCTGGAAGCCTTCTCTTCTGCAGGCTGCAGAGCCCCAACTCTCATAGCCTGTCCTCACAGCAGAGCTGCTGCAGCCCTCTCAGCATCTTGGTGGCCTCCTCTGGACTCTCTCTAACACTTCCATGTCCTTCCTGTGCTGGGGGCTCCAGAACTGCACACAGTGCTTCAGGTGGGGTCTGAGGAGAGCAGAGCAAAGGGGCACAATCCCCTCCCTTGCCCTGCTGCCCACACTGCTCTTGCTGCAGCCCAGCACACAGTTGCTGTCTGGGCTGCACTCACACTGCAGCCTCATCTGGAGCTTTTCATCACCCCACACCCCCAGGGCCTTTTCCTCAGGGCTGCTCTCAGCCATTCCCCACCCAGCCTGGAGCTGTGCTTGGCATTGTGCCTACCCAGGTGCAGGACCTTACACTTGGCCTTGTTGAATGTCCTGAAGTTGGCCTGGGCACAGCTCTGCAGCCTGTGCAGGTCCCTCTGGATGGATCCCTGCCCTCTAGCAAGTCGACTGTGCCACACAGCTTGGTGCCAGCTGCACACTTGCTGAGGCTGCACTGATTCCTCTGTCCATGGCACTGACAAAGATGTCAAACAGCACTGGTCCCAGCACTGACCCCTGAGGGACACCACTTGGCACTGGTCTCCACGTGGACACTGTGCCCTTGATCACCACTCTGTGTGCCACCATCCAGCCAGTTCCTTACCCAGCAGTGCTCCACACATCCAGTCCATGTTTTTCCAGTTTGGTGCCCAGGATGCCATGTGGGACAGAGTCAAATGCCTTACTCAGGTCCAGGTAGATGCCATCAGTTGCCCTTCCCTTGTCCACTACCACTGTGCCTTCATCATAAAAAGGCACCCACTTGAGAAATACAGCATCACATAATCTACCATTGCAAATTAAGCCTCAGTGTTTTCTATCATACATGAAAAGTTTACTTCTTTAACTTGCTTCTTGGCTCCTTATTGAAAGAACCACAATTTACAATCAGTCTGCATTGAATTTGTTCTTAAACAACATAAACATTCCATTAAATATTTATATCTATTTTTTAATCTGACTTTCTCCAGAACATCTGTTAATTGACTTTTTATTTGAATCTCTTAGCAGCAACTTCTTTTAAGCCAAGAAGGCAAGTAAATTGTATAGTTTGAATGGCAGCCAGCACACAGTATCTTCTCCAGAATTACACCTTAATAACTTAAAATCAATTTATTAATTTTAAATTATTCAGTCAACGAGGAGGAAGACAAAAGAAAAGCACAGAACAGATACAAAATGTTCCTTGAGAACTTTGTTATTTGCTGTTTTGCTTTTTGCTATAGTATCTTATCCTGTGGGGACAGGCTGAGAGAGTTGGGGCTCTGCAGCCTGGAGAAGAGAAGGCTTCCAGGAGACCTTAGAGTAGCCTTGCAGGATCTGAAGGGGGCTCCAGGAAGGCTGGGGAGGGACTACTGAGAAGGCCTTGCAATGCCAGGAGAAGGGGCAATGGGTTTGAAGTGTCAGAGGGGAGATTGAATTTGGATGTTAGGAGGAAGTTGTTTGCAGTGAGGGTGGTGAGACACTGGCACAGGTTGCCCAGGGAGGTTGTGGCTGCTCCCTCCCTGGAGGGGTTCAAGGCCAGGTTGGAGGAGGCCTTGAGTGCCCTGTACTAGTGGGAGGTGTCCCTGCCTATGGCAAGGGGTTGGAACTGGATGATCCTTGAGGTCCCTTCCAACCTTACCATTCTATCTTTCTATGATTCTATTGCTAACATTCCAAACACTTCTACTTCATATAAAATCGTCTTAATGTCCTTCCAAAGTGTTGTGAAGTTGGAGATCAACATTTCCAGTAGTATTTCACCACAGCCCTCCTTCTTTATTCCTTGTAGTCTACTTATATTACAAACACTTCCAAAAATCAGTCAAATCCTTTGGTTTCAATATCAATAAATATATGCAGAGTACATGCTTGCTTTACATACAGTTGTTTTTAATTTAGTGACTGACAAAGTATGCTTGTCAAAATGTTCTACAGATGAGCTCCTTGTCCTAATTGTTTATAAAGAATGGTTCTAAACTGAGTTTTCCTCTCAAATATCACAAAAGTAGAGAAGTGTAAAGAATTAAAAGAGTGAGCATCACTCAATCTGACTGTAATACCATGCACAGTATGTTTTTCTTTTTCATTATGTTGTCCATTCTAGGACAAGTGGTTGCTTTCCTGAACATAAATTCATGGTGTGAGTGATGGAATGCTTAGGTTGGAAGGGACCTTAGAGATCATCTACTCCAACCTACCTGTCATGTGCAGGAACACCTCTCGACTTGGCTGCTCATGACCTCATCCACTCTGGCCTTGAATACCTGAGGGAGGAGGCATCTACAACCTCCTGAGCAACTTATCTCAGAGCAACCTATCTCAGCATCCCCATACGGAAGGACTATAGCAGGGGGTTGGAACTAGATGATCCCTGAGGTCCCTTCCAACCTTACTATTCTGTGATCATCTCTTTGGCCCTCTTCTAGACTCACCCCCACAGCTCTGTGTCCTTCTGATTCCAGGAACATCAGAACTGGATGTGATATTCAAGTGATCTTAGACTAAATAAACCTTGAGGAGTCTGAATTTTGCCATAAGAGGGCATTATTCATGTGCTTAGGATAGAAAATGCATCTCAATATTAGCACATATAGAATCATGGAATAGTAAGGTGGGAAGGGATTCAGTGTTTTGGATATTCTCCAGCTTCTCAGATATTTTATTTTTTTTCCCCATTGGTGTATAACAGAAAAGCTGAGAGATCTGGGTGGAATCTCTTATTTGCAGAAATTTGTAGTCCAATAGGCTGAATTTGACCATTTTGTCATCTGGGTAGTTTTATGTAGAGTTATTAATTAATATTAAAAGAATTCTGTGAGGTAAAGATTTATGGCCTTTGAATTTCAATCCACTTATCATAGAATCATAGAATGGTAAGGATGGAAGGGACCTCAAGGCTCATGTATTTCCAAGCCCCTGCCATAGGCAGGGACACCTCCCACTGGTACAGGGCACTCAAGGCCTTGTCCAACCTGGCCTTGAACACATCCGGGGAGGGAGCAACCACAACCTCCCTTGGCAACCTGTTCCACTTCATCATTGCATGGACATTACATTAAGACTTGAAAAGCCAGTGCTGCAGTTGGCACAAAATAAAATGTTATTCTGATGAAGCCAGTTAGCCCAGTGAGTTATGATCTGAACAGATAATTTATGGCAACACCTGTGCATCTTTATAACAACTAGCTGCATTCCCCAAGGCAATGATACTTCAGGTATCTGTGCTGGAATCCCTTCCATTCTAAATGGAAATTACACAAATGAAATTCTGCATCTGTAAGCTCAGGTTTTTCACTTTCTGCTTTAGGAAGAATGACAGCATTTGTGCCAAATCCATCAGGTAACAAATATTTGCAATTATGAACTGCAGACAGGTTAATTTCCAGTGTAGGAACTGCTGTCTGTAGTTGGAGCAGTTTGAAATCAGACAGCTTCATGGCTAGGGGCATTGGGGAGTGCTGTGTTTGCTTTACTTGTGGGTCCTGGTGGACAGCCAGATGAATGTGAGCCAGCAGTGTGTGCAGGTGGCCAAGAAGGCAAATGACATCTTGCCTGGTATTAAAACCAATGTGGCCAACAGGAGTGGGGAAGTGGTGGTGCCCCTCTGCTCGGCTGTGGTGAGGCCACAGCTTGAGTACTGGGTGCAGTTCTGGGTGCCACAGCACAAGAAAGACATTGAGGTGGTGGAGTGTGTCCAGAGAAGAGCATGGCATAGGAGGAGCAGGTGGGCTGGGGTTGCTTAGTCTGAAGCAGAGAAAGCTGAGGGGAGATCTTACTGCTCTCTACAACTCATAGAATCATAGAATGGTAAGGTTGGAAGGGACCTCAAGAATCATCTAGTTCCAACCCGCTGCCATAGGCAGGGACACCTCCCACTAGCACAGCTCATTCAAGGCCTCCTCCAACCTGCCCTTGAACACCTCCAGGCAGGGAGCAGCCACAACCTCCCTGGGCAACCTGTGCCAGTGTCTCACCACCCTCACTGCAAACAACTTCCTCCTAACATCCACTTTCAGTCTCCCCTCTGCCACTTCAAACCCATTGCCCTTGTCCTGGCATTGCAAGACCTTGTAAGGAGTCCCTCCCCAGGCTTCCTGTAGGCCCCCTTCAGATCCTGGAAGGCTACTCTAAGGTCTGGAAGCCTTCTCTTCTCCAGGTTGCAGAGCCTGTCCTCACAGAAGAGCTGCTCCAGCCCTCTGCGCATCTTGGTGGCCTCGTCTGGACCCACTACCTGAAAGGAGATTGGAGTGAGGCTGGTGTTGATCTCTTCTTACAAGTAATCAGCAATAGGATGAGAGGAATTGGGTTTAAGCTGTGCCAAGGAAGATTTGGATTGGACATTTAGATTGGATGTTGGAATTCTTTACTGAGAGAGTGGTGAGGCATTAGAACAGGCTGCCCAGGGGGGTAGTGTGGTCACCAACCATAGAGCTGTTCAAGAAGCTGTAGATGTATTGCTTCAGGATATATTTTAGTGGTCATGTCAGTTGAGTTATGGTTGGACTTGATGATCTTGAAGGTATTTCCTGGCCTTAGTGCTTCTAAGATCCTATGATGACAGTCTACCGAGTCCTGAGCTGCAGCAAGAGCTGTGTGGGCAGCAGGGCAAGGGAGGGGATTCTGCCCCTTTGCTCTGCTCTCCTCAGACCCCACCTGCAGTCCTGTGTGCAGTTCTGGAGCCCCCAGCACAGGAAGGACATGGAAGTGTTGGAGTGGGTCCAGAGGAGGCAACTTCACCTTCACTCTGAGGTGCCTTGACTTTACCTCCCATAGAAAAGGTGATGAGGAGACTCCCTGGGCACGTTCCTTCTCTAGCTTCTCTGTTTGAATCTTTTCAGAAGGGATCTCTTTCACAATGTGTTCCTCTTTCTCTAGCTTCTCTGTTTGAATCTTTTCAGAAGGGATCTCTTTCACAGTGTGTTCTTCCTTCTCTAGCTTCTCTGAATCTTTTCAGAAGGGATCTGTTTCACAATGAGTTCCTCCTTCTCTAGCTTCTCTGTTTGAATCTTTTCAGAAGGGATCTCTTTCACAGTGTGTTCTTCCTTCTCTAGCTTCTCTGAATCTTTTCAGAAGGGATCTCTTTCTCAATGTGTTCTTCACCTAATGCTATATTGCCTTTAGGTGGATTCTTCAAGCTAATCCATTATGACACAAAGCAAACACCGGAGAGCTTTTAAGAAGCCTTTAACCAAATCCAGTAATGCCAGAGTATACCTGTGGTTGGGATGTTATACAAACCTGCTTTGTCTGAGATAGCAACACACTTTTGCTGTGTTTGTATGAGACATCCTTTCAAACCCAGAGAAGGCATGAAGCTGGCAACCTAGCTGAATTTGAGAGAAGTCACTGCAGAGAAAAGAATATTTACCAAGAGTATTTTCTGTCACCTTTAAAAAAAAGATGAAAAAAAAACCCAAAACCAAACCCAACCTTTTAAATTGCAGATTAATACTTGTAAGTCACCCTCAAACAGCCTCAGGACTGACTCCTGCTTATCACCTCTGGGTAATGAGTGGTTAAAATATGTTTGAATAATGAGGCATTATCAAAAATCAAGTCTATTCACAAAAAGGGTGCGTGACAAGAAAATGGGGCTGCAGTTCCTGAATACATTTTCTATCCTGAATAGTTTGTCAAACTCTATTTACATCTTAGGGAGGATGTTGATTTCCTACTCGGTTTTAAAATGCTCATTCACTTTGTAAATATTTAAAGATGCTAATTTCCTTTTCCTATCATAGAAACTTATTTTTAACAATATCTGTTTAATCTTTTTAAAGCATCTTTGTTGGTGAAGAAGTATTTCGGCCCTTGCTGACTGCATCACACCTTGCATGGTGGTTTACACAGATGCAGGATGATGTAAATTGTAATCCAAAGAGAATGACTTAATTTTTCATTTTGTTTTTACCTACCCTTTGCACAATTGAAATGAGTGAAAAACATGTAAAAACATGTAATAAATGGCAGGGGAACATAGAATTTGTACAAAGACAGGAAGACAAAGACAGAGGAAAGGCGATTCTGCTCCTTTCCTCTGCTGAGACCCTGCCTCAAATGCCACATCCATTTCTGGTATCCCTAGCATAAGAAGGCCACAGAGTGGCCAAGTGAGTGCAGAGGAGGGCCACAAAGGTGATCCAAGGGCTGGAACACCTCTGCTGTGAGGATAGGCTGAGGGAACTGGGGGTGTTCAGCCTGGAGAAGAGAAGATTCTGGGGGAAGCTCAGAGCTACAGTGTCATGGTAGGCCTAAGCAGGCCAAATTAGGCTTGTACATGTCCTGGCTTGCTGAGGCATGTTTTTCTGCTCTCCTTCCTTCTGTTTTGGGGAGAGCAACCACCGGGAAGAGGACAAAGACTCTGGAGCCACTAAGTCTGGGGTCTGTGTCCTGCGGTAAATGAGGTGCACAGGGTTGCCTTGTGCAAGGCTGTGTTCTGCCCCAAAAAGGGTAAAGCAAGCCTATGGCTTCACCCAATGTGGTCAGATCTTGGCTAACTGCCATTTGACTGGCTATCCTGTGGCCAAAGGCCCATCAGTCTCGGGCTGTATGGACAAAAAGGAGATGAGCAGGGAGCACAGCCTGTGCTTTGCCATTGAAAGGTGTGTTTGCTATTGCATTCCTGCCTGCTGCCTCATTTATCCTGAGCTGTGTGGGACCCCAGCAAAGCAGGATCAGGCTCTGATACCTCCACTCATTCGGCCTGCACAGCCGGCGTGACGCCGTGCCCAGACTGCACACCGCAAGACATCTGCCTGCACCTGGAAGCCTTCTGCCCAGGGGGAAGCCCTGGTGATGACACAGATGATCCAGAGAGCCAGGAACAGGTCAGAGATCGTCTGTCTCCTTTCCCCAGCACCCAGAAGCCTGGGGAAACTCTAAAGCCTCTAACAGCTACTGGCAGCAACCCCACCATGAGCTTTGGGTACTGTCAGATAATATTTTTGTGAGTAAATACTAAAAGCCTCCTGGAATCATTAATTGCCTTCTGCCATCAGCAGAAAGGAGCTCCCTGAGTCCCTCTAGTGGCCAAGCGGAGTATTGACCGCAAGCGGTGCACTGCCCGCAAAGCCTTCTCTGCCAGTTCCATCGAGTTCCATTCATGTTATAGATCATCACTGGTTACTGCTAGAGCCTCTTATAACCTGTGTAGAGTTTCCATAATGATGCAAAAACCTATGATTATTATTGTTTTGGTGATCGGGGTGCTGCCAGTTCTGAATATTTAATATTAATAAACGATATGAATAGTTTTAAAATATAATCTCGCAGTAATTAATTACCCCTTCTGCTACATACAGGAAGGCTGGAGAGGGTCTTTTCGTAGAGGTGTCTAGAGGTAGGGCAAGCAGGAATGGTTTGAAGCTGAGGGAGAGTAGGTTAGACTGGACCTTAGGAAGAAGTTCTTATCATAGAATGGTAAGGTTGGGAGGGGCTTCAAGGATCATCCAGTTCCAATCCCCTGCCACAGGCAGGGACACCTCCCACTAGTACAGGTCACTCAAGGTCTCCTCCAACACGGCCTTGAACACCTCCAGGGAGGAAGCATTCCCAACCTTCCTGGGCAACCTGTGCCAGTGTCTCACCACCCTCACTGTAAAGAACTTCCTTCTGACATCCAGGCTAAATCTTCCCAGTTCAAACCCATTGCCCCTTGACCTGTCATTACAAGACCTTGTCAATAGTCCCTCCCCAGCCTTCCTGGAGCCCCCTTCAGATCCTGGAAGGCTACTCTAAGGTTTCCTGGAATCCTTCTCTTCTGCAGGCTGCAGAGCCCCAACTCTCTCAGCCTGTCCTCATAGGAGAGCTGCTGCAGCCCTCTGATCATTTTCAGTATGAAGATGGTGAGACTCTAGAATAGTCTACCCAGGCAGGCTATGGATGCCTACTCCCTAGGGGCATTGAGGGCCAGATTGGATGAGGCCTTGAACAGTCAAGGCGAGTTGAGAGGTGTCCCTGCCCACCCTGGGAATGTTGGAGTAGATGATCCCTAAAGTCCCTTCTAACATAACCCATTTTGTGATACTGTGCTTCTATGGTCAGCTGCTTTCAGTAAGCAGCTACACTGCCTGCACATAGTCTAAACAAAAAGTAATATTTATGTAGTATTATGGAAACAAACAAAAATTCCTTTGTGGATTCTTTTTTTTTTTTTTAATCACTTGGATTCCTTTAGGAGGTTATACTATCTTAGCTGGTATTAGTGAAAAATAAACTGCAACTATTAACAAGCAATTAAGACTAAAAAGTTCGCTTTCTGTAAAAAAGTCACAATCATGACTTCTGGTTATCATTCTAAGCCTTAAAGAAGTTTAGAAATAATGTTTTGCTAGCATACACAGATCAAAAAAAGCACAGCAAGATAAGATGCTCAATAAAGCTCTTATTTTTTTTTTTTAATCTTTATCATTAAAAAGATTCAAATCCTTTGGTATTTAAAAATACACAGAGAATGTCAGGCATGAAAATGTTTCATTCGATGAATACCTTTTCATATCCATATTTTTTTAAAGTCCACATTTTCTTTAGCAGTTAGTCTCTTGAGAGGGAAGGAGAATATTCCAGCCTATCAAGTCTTGTGTGCTAGGCCAGGGAAGCTGTGTTCTGTGGTAAATAACTGGGAGTGCTTTCTTGTTCCTTCTGTCAGCCTAAATTGTAGATTTTATCAAAGCATCATGATGAAACTAAGCTATCATCTGTTGGGGAGGGGGAAAAAGGCTTAAATTAAAAAAAATTATACTATATATTATATCATGTTAAAATATAGAATATATTATATGTTCCTAGCTACAAAGGAGTGCCATGGGTTTACTCATAAATTATCTTCACATCAGTGCAGACTTACTCACCTGCAGCCACAGGTGACAGTTTTGTTACCTGAACAGCTGATTGAACTAATCCACAGAATGACTTAGGTTTGCAGGAATTTCATCTCATTCAGTCCCCTCTTGAAGCAAGTTTAACTGGAGATAAACTCAACCTCAAAGTGAGGTCACATTGCTCCTTATCCTGTCAGGTCTTGAAAATCTCCAAGGACTAATGTTTTGCCACCTACCCGGGCAGCCTGCTTCTGTCTGTAGGAACTCTTATAGTGAAGAATTTGTCGACCTAAGTGGAGTTAATGGATGTTAGGTTTTGCCCATCCTTTTCTTGATCACCTTCTGTTCTTTCACTGTGCTCCTACAAGGAGAATCTGCTTCTGTCTTTGTGACTTCCTTTTACATAGCCAAGACTCTGCGTTGGCTCTCATTTGGCTGTCCTGTTGTCTGGTTGTGTTTGCTTTTCCTTGCTTTTAAGCCAGGAGTTGAATGTCAAATTCAGTTATTTCTGAGCATGGGCTAGTGGCCATGAGGCAAAACCAGGCCAGAGTGTGGGGGCTGGGGAAAACAAGTTTTTTTCTTTTGTGTGCATACACAGAATCATAGAATGGTAAGGTTGGAAGGGACCTCAAGGATCATCCAGTTCCAACCCTCTGCCATAGGCAGGGACACCTCCCACTAGCACAGCTCACTCAAGACCTCGTCCAGCCTGGCCTTGAACTCCACCAGGGAGGTCGTGGAGCACAGAATCACCTAATGTGATCAAACATCACATTGAGTGCTTCTGTGCTCCACAACCTCCCTGGGCAACCTGTACCAGTTTGTAGTTGCCAGTCACCACCCTCACTACAAACAACTTCCTCCTAACATCCAGTCTAAATCTCCCCTCTGCCACTTCAAACCCATTGCCCCTTGTCCAGGCATTACAAGCCCTTGTCAATAGTCCCTCCCCAGCCTTCCTGGAGCCCCCTGCAGATCCTGGAAGGCTACTCTAAGGTCTCCTGGAGGCCTTCTCTTCTCCAGGCTGCAGTGCCCCAACTCTCTCAGCCTGTCCTCACAGCAGAGCTGCTGCAGCCCTCTGAGCATCTTCGTGGCCTCGTCTAGACCTGCTCAAACAGTTCCATGTCCTTCCTGCACATCAAGAGGAGTTATCTACATCCACAACTAAGTGGGGATGGAGCAGGAGAGAAAGTGCCACCACAGTTTCCTAGGCTGTGAACAAAAGGACAGCTGCAGCAGAGAGTTAAGCTTCCAGAGGTTCATTTTTATATGGAAAATTTAAGAATCAGGGTTGGTTTCAAGAGCCATTTGTACCAGCTGAAACTGCTTCAGCCCATCCTTGATCTGAGCAGTGATATATATTATATATATATTTGAATTGATAATTGAGTGCTGTAATTTAGAGCAAAGGAGTATGTCTGAGTAGTCTATGAAGGAGTTTCTCACTGGCAATCTGACAACCAACTTTGTGTAAGCGAAGTGAACAGCTGAATATATACCATATGTTTAGATTGTGTCAGTGGAGGCAATCCTTGGTGACTTCAGAGAAGCTGTCCTTGTTTACACCAGCTAGGAGCTAGCCTTGTGCATATAATTTGCAGCTGAATAAATGCAGATGTTAGCATTATACAAAACTTGGTGAGTTTCAGGTTACTTTTGTTACACAAGGCATCTAGCCCACAAGCTTGCATTTGGCAGCAGTGCACTGCAGTGCTGTCTGAGTAGAGACATAGGTTTGGAAGTGAATGTGGCATTTTGGAGCTTTTGGGGAAAAAAAAAAGAAAACCCAAGTGTTCATAAATCTTAGGGGAAGTCTTTCAAGGCAGAGGAAATAATAAAATGACAAGGATATTTGGAATCTGGAACAGTAAAATCTGGCAGGAGAATGTACACACCTGAAACTGTGCTTTACTAAAGACAGAGGAAGTTTTCTTCTTAGGTTCATAGAATGTTTTAAGTTAGTTGTGCTCAGTGTATTTACACCCACTGCAGAAAATGTTGGGCTTCCTGCAGTTGCTTACATCATTTAATGAGAGATGCTATAGTAAAGTTGTGATTTGTGATGAATAATTCCAACAATCTCCCTGAAGTCAATGCAGGGCTCATGTAACTTAAGGGCTGCCCAACAACTAAATAACTGTAAAGACTTCTAATGAATTGGCTGGATGGTGGCACCCAGAGAGTGGTGAGCAAGGGCACAATGTCCACCTGGAGAACAGTGCCAAGAGGTGTCCCTCAGGGGTCAGTGCTGGCACCAGTGCTGTTTGACATCTTTGTCAGTGCCATGGACAGAGGAATCAGTGCAGCCTCAGCAAGTGTGCAGCTGGCACCAAGTTGTGTGGCACAGTCACTTGCTAGAGGGCAGGGATCCATCCAGAGGGACCTGCACAGGCTGCAGAGCTGTGCCCAGGCCAACCTCATGGAATTCAACAAGGCCAAGTGTAAGGTCCTGCACCTGGGTAGGCACAATGCCAAGCACAGCTCCAGGCTGGGTGGGGAATGGCTGAGAGCAACCCTGAGGAAAAGACCCTGAGGGTGTGGGGTGATGAAAAGCTCAAGGTGAGGCTGCAGTGTGAGTGCAGCCCAGACAGCAACTGTGTGCTGGGCTGCAGCAAGAGCAGTGTGGGCAGCAGGGCAA
>VWZE01011175.1:54385-64658 GCA_013396675.1 Eubucco bourcierii
AAAAAAAAAGCATTTGTGTCTTACTGTAAGTAAATAAACATGGATGAATTAGTATCCCAGGATGGTACCAAATTAGTACTCTCCCATCCAAGGGGCCACAAGGACTACACAGAAACTTCTCCACAACCATTTACTGTAACACCAGCCTGTCTTGGATAAGCTAACGGAGTAGCTGTGCATGCACAAAAGTCAAAAAAATATGGATTAAAATAAAAAACCAAGAGACCAAAAGCCCTCAGACACATTTTACATTCAACACAGCCTGGAGAACCAGCAGATGGTGAGCAGGAGAAAAGGAAGATTTAGTGACACAGAAGGAATGTGCAAACTTGAAAACAGGCTTGGCACCAAGTAAATAGCTGAAATTGATGACCAAGTAATGGATGCGTAATAGAAAGTGACAACAAACAGACACAACTATTTCTCTGAGGAGTAGGCCTCTTGGAGTAAACCATGAGGATATTTGCTGTAACCTCTTTTTACATGGGATTCTGCAATTAATCACTTCATCCAGAGGCATCTGGCAGAAGGGAGATTGAAAGTGGATGTTAGGAGGGAGTTGTATGCAGTGAGGGTGGTGAGACACTGGCACAGGTTGCCCAGGGAGGTTGTGGAGCACAGAATCACCCAACGTGATCTTTGATCACGTTGGGTGATTCTGTGCTCCACAACCTCCCTGGAGGACTTTTGTGCTCCACAACCTCCCTGGAGGTGTTCAAGGCCAGGTTGGATGAGGTCTTGAGTGCCCTGTGCTAGTGGGAGGTGTCCCTGCCTGTGGCAGGAGGTTGGAACTGGATAATCCTTGAAGTCCATTCCAACCTTACCATTCTATGATTCTAGGGTTAAAAAATGTTGTCTTGTTTATGCAGACTGTGTAACCAAAGGAGGACAGGAGGCTCTGGAAGCAATATATTTTCCAGTCAGTCATTCTTTCTCTAAATATGTTGAGATCCCAATCTATTACTGAAATCAGAAACTTCTAAAAACTCTGCTTGCACACCTGAATTCCAACCTTGACACAAAGAGTTCCAAAAGACATAGGATTCGAATCGAGCTTTGGACCTGAGCGTGCACTCCAAAGTGTTTATTCTTTGGTTGTCTTTTCAAAAATGAAAAACTACTCAGGCATAGAACTGTATGAGGAATCCTTTAGGGGACAAGAATTTTGTGGAAGGCACAGGAAAGCTGCGTTATGGCCAGTTCAGTGCGGAGAAGAAGCACTGCAGAGGATGCTGCTGAGGATCTGTACGCACAGAGACACATTTTTGTCTAGGGAGACAGTTTCCTTTGAATATTGTTTTGGAGCAAATGCTGTCATTTAGGAAACAGGAGATTTTATTAGTCTCTTGGATATAATACTTAAGGTATCTCTCTTATAAATTAAATTTAGTATTGACATGGTAAATGTAAACACAGAACATATCTGTAGTAGGCCTTTTTAACTACACCAAGGATAGAGACTGAATTCCAGTAGCTGCCGTAAAGAAAGGTTTTTCTAGTGCAGAGATTCAGCAATTATATCCTTCTCTGAGACAGGAAAATGATACATCAGATACTCTTGGGTGGCATTGTTAAGATGTGCTGACTGTAATGGTGATTGTTGTGCATGCAGAGATGTAGTGAAGTACAATCAGAAATGCTGTGCACAGCTTAAGAAGAGAGGGAAGCTAACAGCCAGGAGGGACATTTTGCCCACTCGATGTCATCCTGGAGAACTACTTAGTGACGCCTGAATATCTCTTGCAGCCTCCTGTTGCAGTTTGTTCTGCATTTGGTTGTAATCTCTTGGAACCAAGCATTGCAGTTTTATGTGATATATGTGTCCAGACTCAGACTTCTTAGTAGCTTTGCTGCAGAAAGGAAAACTCTTACTAAAACAGACCAAAGAGTCACTGCCTCATCTCAGTGATGCTGCCTGCAGGTTGCTTGGGGCAAAGTCAATGGCTTACCTACAAATACCTAACAGATACAGCTCCATGGCAGTGGAAATGCTTAGGCTCCTGGACCCAAAGAAAGGATTAGGATGGACTACTGTGGTTAGCTACGCAGGGGTCCTGTTATGTCTCTGTTTCAGCCTTGCTCTGGGCTCAGAACATCTCATGAGAGAAGTAGACTCAACTCATGGCTGGCTCAGTGGCATACTTCACAGAATCATAGAATGGCTTAGGTTGGAAGCAATCTTAGAAATCATCTCCTCCAACCTCCCAGCCATGGGCAAGGCTGCCTCTCAGCTGGACTCAGCTGCTCAAGGTCTCATCCAACCTGGCCTTGAACAACCCCAGGGAGGAGCTATCCACAGCCTCCCTGGGCAGCCTGTTCCAGTCTCACTACTCTTATACTGAAGAACTTCTTCCTACAATTCAGTCTAAACCTACTCTCCCTCAGCTTCAAACCATTCCCCCTTGTCCTATTGCTAAACATCCTTCTGGAAAGACCCTCTCTGGCCTTCCCGTACAGCAGTCTGCAGGAGTAGCCAGCACTCAGTCCAGCAAGGGAGAAAACTGGAATAAAACATTTCTTTCTCTTTATCTGTGAGACTACAGCATTTTAGCCTTCTGCTGATTTAACCTTTATTGATGAAAGCTGTGTTTTATATGTATATAAGTGAAAGGAAGACAAATAAAAGTCCATATAGGCTTTGTGAATCCAAGAGGGTATTTTTTCCTTAGACTGTTACTGCAGCTGCATTTTTTTGCACCAGTCCTTTTAAATATGCTGATCTATGGCCTCACAATTTAGGCATCACAGCTTTTCTAACCTGACTGCAAAGATGCTGATGTGACACATGTTTGTGATTGCAAGCAGTGTTAGGCTTGTCTTTGAAAGAGCAGATAATTAAAACTGTAACCTTCTTTCACAAAGACAGTTTATTGCTTTATCCATTTCCTGTTACTGCATATTTTTTTGCCAGTATAACAAAAAAACAACCCATAATTTTTATCTACAAAGCAGATAAGATTTGCTGTTATGAGGAACATTTCTAGCCACCATTTCTACATCTTACCCTAAGTGTTGAGCAATATTTAGTTGCTGATATGAAAAAACAAATCTCCATGCATTAATGTAGGAGTTCTGACATATACAAACAGACATAATTTTTTGCATGAGTCTGTGGAAAAAAAAAATCAGATTAGGAGATATTTGGAGCCCAGGTTTCCAGCTCAAACTGTTATTGCCCCTTGAGAGAGGGAGAGGTCATTACTCAGAAACAGCATTTGTAACAACATGAAGTTTTGTGTGCCACAGGCTTTGTTAACATGCAGTCATGAGGAAAAAAAATCAGTTTCCCTGGCTTTCTTCAAATTGCTACACAGAGCAGCAGGTGCTGCATATAACGTGGCAGAATCCAAGCAGCAGACTGCAGATTCAAGGAACATAGGGATCAGGACCCATTGCTCTCCATTTGTCAGCCACTGTAGAAGTGCATTGAGGTCTCTGCCAGTGCAGAAGTGCATTGAGGTCTCTGCCAGTGCAGAAGTGCATTGAGGTCTCTGCCAGTGCAGAAGTGCATTGAGGTCCCTGCCAGTGCAGAAGTGCATTGAGGTCCCTGCCAGTGTAGAAGTGCATTGAGGTCTCTGCCAGTGTAGAAGTGCATGGAGGTCTCTGCCAGTGTAGAAGTGCATAGAGGTCTCTGCCAGTGTAGAAGTGCATTGAGGTCTCTGCCAGTGTAGAAGTGCATTGAGGTNAACAGACATAATTTTTTGCATGAGTCTGTGGAAAAAAAAAATCAGATTAGGAGATATTTGGAGCCCAGGTTTCCAGCTCAAACTGTTATTGCCCCTTGAGAGAGGGAGAGGTCATTACTCAGAAACAGCATTTGTAACAACATGAAGTTTTGTGTGCCACAGGCTTTGTTAACATGCAGTCATGAGGAAAAAAAATCAGTTTCCCTGGCTTTCTTCAAATTGCTACACAGAGCAGCAGGTGCTGCATATAACGTGGCAGAATCCAAGCAGCAGACTGCAGATTCAAGGAACATAGGGATCAGGACCCATTGCTCTCCATTTGTCAGCCACTGTAGAAGTGCATTGAGGTCTCTGCCAGTGCAGAAGTGCATTGAGGTCTCTGCCAGTGCAGAAGTGCATTGAGGTCTCTGCCAGTGCAGAAGTGCATTGAGGTCCCTGCCAGTGTAGAAGTGCATTGAGGTCTCTGCCAGTGTAGAAGTGCATTGAGGTCCCTGCCAGTGTAGAAGTGCATTGAGGTTTCTGCTACTGTAGAAATGGATAAAGGTTTCCAGTGCTGATTTTTAAACTTCAACCTTTTCATCAGCCAGAACAACAGCATGCTATGCCTCATGGTATTTCTAATGGTCTAGGTGCTGAGTAGCAGGTTTGTGGTCTCTGTGGTTGGTCTGTGCCATCCCAGCCAGGCTAACTGAGATGCTGGTTACCAGCCTCACAGTACAATGTGCAGTGATCGAAGTTTCAGCACAATCTGTCCCCCGAAAGACACAATCATTCTAGCACACGTTGAAAGACAGCCTAACCTTCATAGTTATTTTGAAATCTATTTACTAATGGATCTTTTTCTGGTCATTATTCGTGGTAGACAATGATCAACGTGTTCAAGAAAGATGGACTATGGATACATCTTTATTCTTCATTATTCTGCTGACTATAATGTGGTCACTAGTATCAGTTTGAAGTAAATTATTTCTCCACAAGGTTGTTGTTTTACACTCCAAGTCTCTGGTGAAATTAAAATTCAGAAGCTTGGAGAAGTAGATTATTAATATAACTCTTTAACCAGAAAAAAAAAAATCATTCAGAAACATGCTGGACTTCACATAGACTCTATAGAAAACATAAAGGCCAAGCTATTGCTCACGAAAGACTTAGCTTTGTAATAGTCTGTCTTCAGCAGCAAAGCAAGTTTAGAACAGTTGTTTCTTCAGACTAAAGTTATATTTAGCTTGGATCATTTAAGTAATTCAAATTGCAGCACAGCCATTCAAACAGTTGGATTGGTTGGACCAACTGGAAGGGTGTGATATGAAAATGGGACCAAGCACCTGGAGGTGGGAGCGGGGCTTGCATTGATTTTGTCTCCAAAGCAATCATGAAACTATAGGCCACGGTTATTATGTGCATCTCTTGTGTATCTAAAATGAGAAAGACAGACTTATTCCATCTAAGTACAATAAGAGCTGCAGCAATTTCTTCAAAGAAAGTTCCTGGTTTCCAAACTGCAAAGCATCTATGGTCCAGGCTTCCAGGTTTTTGGAAATTACACCCACGCTGGATGACTTTGTTACAAGACTGTCTCGTGTCTCCTATTTACATAGCACAGCTCCCACACAGAGAAGTGCTTGTTGCATTATGATCAATGCTTAGGTAGACAAATCATTCAGAGACAGCAGTAGCTAACGCTCCAGTAGCTACAAATTGTGCTAAACCTCTGACAGTGCTATTTTATGGATCTACTTTCCACAGCAGATACTCAACAGAGTACAGACTTGTACATCATCTGCAGGCCGTGGACCAAGTTTCCAAGAATTTTAATGGGAAAGGGAAAATTGGAACAGAATATGAAAGTAAATGAGGAAATAGGAACTTGTGTGACCCACACAGGAAAAATTATATGACAAAAGTTTTTTTCTCTTGGAAGAGAATAAGAATCATCGTAGAACCGTGGAACGATTTGAAAGGGACCTCCAGAGGAGTCGTGGTAGGCCTAAGCAGGTCGAAATAGGCTTATACAAGTCCTGGCTTGCCCAGAGATGCTTTTCTGCTCTCCCTCCCTCTGCTATAGGGAGAAGCAACCACGGGAAAGAGGACAAAGAACCTGGAGCCACTGAGTCTGAGGACTGTGACCTGCCCAGACTTGTTTTGAACCCTGTGGCGAACAGGGTACACAGCTTGCCTTGTGCCAGGCTGTGCTCTGCCCAAATCTGGGTAAAGCAAGCCTATGGCTTCACCTGATATGGTCAGGCTTGGCTAACTGCCATTCTGATTGGCTATTCTGTGTCCAAAGGCACGTTAGTCTCGGGCTGTATGGATAAAAGGAGATGAGCAGGGAGCACAAGGTGTGCTCTGCCATTGTATCTGCTCTCTGCCATTGCATCTGTGCTTGCTTATTGCCTTATATCTTGAGCTGTGTGGAACTCCAGCAACCAGGAGCAGGCTGTAAATGCCTCCACACAATCAGCCTGCACAGCCAGANAAAGCCTCTAATAACTTTGAGACCACTGACAGCAACCCCTCCTGTGCTTTGGGTACTGTCTGATAATATTTTGTGAGTAAATACTTCAAGCCTCTTGTAATCACTGATTGCCTTCTGCCATAAGCACAAAGGAGCTTCCTGTGTCCATCCAGTGGCTAAGCAGGATAATGAACCACAAGTGGTGTAGTGACTGCTAAAAAATCTTCTCTTCCAGTAAAAATGTTTGCCTTTGCTGGGTACCTCTTACAGTGTTTCAGTTTTGCCTGTTCCCTGTGGGTGTAAATTTCCAAACCCTGCATTTTGAATCTTGTAAACAAGTTTTCTGTCGAGATTTAAGGTTCATAAACAATTTTCACAGTTCTTAACAATCTCTGCCTGGATGTCAAAATTAATATCCATTATTAACTTTGCTTTAATTTGTAACAAGAGGTCATCAAGTCCATCCTGCAGTGAACAGGGACAATTGTTTGCATGGAGAACAGAGAACAGAGGCTCTCAAGTCAGGCACACAGCCCCCTGGTTAATCGTTCAAAACGTTATGAACCAGCAGAGTGAGTTTATACTGGATCAGAGTTTTGTGGCATGTGCCTGCAGAGTTTTGGATCTGATAGAAAGTGCCTCAAAGGACATTTTGTGTCCTGCTGAACCATAGCCCAGATAAACATGGAAATCATTTTTGTTCCATAGTATCAGATACTGCCATGATGAGGAATTTACAACAAATGGGAAGTGTGTGGTTTCTGTAATATAGACACATAGAAGTTGTCTTTAAAATAGGGTCAAATTATTGCATAAGAGAATTGGGCTATTTGGGTTTTTTTTTCTCTTTCTGTGACTGAGGAATAATGCTGACCTCATGCTTGTTATCTCACACCCTGTGCTTATGGTAATTCGGGGACTTTGTATCTCTTCACAAACAAAATTCCAGAGGGCTGCAGTACTTTCTCTCCTTGTTCCTTTCTTTGACCTTGAATAACGGTCCTAGGAAAAGAAACTATTCAGAAAGCCAACCAAAGCTCAGTCCTTAGCAGCAAGACTCATACTGCTCTACTTGCAGCAAACTATTTCTTGCTTTTTTAAAAAAAAAAGGTATTATGATAGGAAGGACATGGAACTGTTGGAGTGGGTCCAAAGGAGGCCACGAAGATGCTCAGAGGGCTCCAGCAGCTCTGCTATAAGGACAGGATGAGAGAGTTGGGGCTCTGCAGCCTGCAGAAGAGAAGGCTTCCAGGAGACCTTAGAGTAGCCTTCCAGGATCTGAAGGGGGCCCCAGGAAGGCTGGGGAGGGACTAAGGTCTTGCAATGCCAGGACAAGGGGCAATGGGTTTGAAGTGGCAGAGGGGAGATTGAAAGTGGATGTTAGGAGGAAGTTGTTTACAGTGAGGGTGGTGAGACACTGGCACAGGTTGCCCAGGGAGGTTGTGGCTGCTCCTTCCCTGGAGGTGTTCAAGGCCAGGTTGGAGGAGGCCTTGAGTGCCCTGTACTAGTGGGAAGTGTCCCTGCCTGTGGCAGGGGGTTGGAACTAGATGATCCTTGAGGTCCCTTCCAACCTTACCATTCTATGATTCTACAGAGGACCAAATAGAAACTTGGGTCCTCCCTCCAGCTCTCACTCTTCTGAGTGAAAAATAACTGAGTTAGGGTTTTGATCTGAATTAATAATGTAATTTTGCAGTCATGTTATACAACTCATAGCATCAAACCCCATGATTCTTACTTCTTTCCCTTTAAGAAACTCCCTTCAGGATGATGAGGCTTGTGAGTCTTTTAAAAGTGGAACACACTGATAAGATAAATTGCATAGGAGACAAACATGGAATGACACATAATAAAAGCATCAGATCTGTTGTTTATATCCTGAATTAATCACAGGTTAATGGCAACTCACAACCTTAGCACACCAAGATAGGTTGGTGAATACCAGGAGACAAATGAAGATTTCTGTGATACATAAGTAGTTCTCGTGCTTCAATTAAATAATGTCTGCTTTCTTACCAGCACAAGAAAGCACAGATTTGTTCCTCAAATGTTTGCCTGTTAATCTGCAGTTTACTGGAGGCAGCAATTCAGTGGGGGCCAGATCTAGTTCCACTGTAGTAAGTAGAAAAGGCTCTGGCTTGGATTTGGATCCAAGTCCTGACTAACGTTGCAGGGTGGGGTTAACAATGTAAAAAGCTATCATTTCCAGATCTGACTATCTAAGACCAGATGTGCAAGGCAGGAAACCATATGATTTGTTTCAAACAATAAATAAAATAGGAGTTGCCCTTGTTTAGAAGCATTTTCCACTTGTGGAGATTTTCTAGCCATGACAACATACTGCAGCATTCAGTATTAAGTGACTGAGTAGCTGAAGCTCTGTGCAGTGAAGCCTACTGAATCACTGGGGAGTCAGGATTAGTTGAAAGAACAACTGTAAGAGATCTGTTCATGTCTAGCTAAAGTCAGCTGAAGCTTTAATACTGAACTTTCTTCTGGTTTTCATTTTCTGCAGTTTGAGTTACTTATTTGAATCTCCTATTGCAAGATCCTTTTAAATGTTGTGGTGTGTTTCCATAAAATAAAAGCAGGCATTGTTTAGAACAAGACATATTCTTGAAACCAGCTTTGTCTTGACTTTCTTTTTCTTCTTCATCCTCTTTTTTTTTTCTCTCACTTCCCTTTTCTTCCTCTTCTCCTCTTTTTTCTTCACCCCCCTCCTTCCCAGCCTCCCTTTTCCTATCTCTTGAATGTAAAAATATAAACCCAACCATGTCCAAAAGAAAAATAACCACCACCACCACCAAACAAACCCAACTGGTATGTATGATAGTCTTACACATTTCAGCAATGTGTATATTGAACTGAGCACCCTGTGGATCTCTTCTCTCTTTAGCACCCTGTATAATAAATGTCCTCTCAAAAATGGTTTGGGAATACTGTAGTTCTGCTTTGCAGGTTTTTGCTTTTGGTTTTTTGCTTTGGGTTGTGGTGGGTTTATTCCCAATCTCTTTTGCAATAATTTTTTTCCCACTCAGCCAAGTGTTTAAAGGAACTGGAAGGCAAATCTGCAAAGTATGCTTCATGTGTATGGAGGGAAATGGTGACTGTGAATTTAGAGGTCATTTACCATTGCAAACCACCCAATCACATGTGCAACAGAGGGTGCTGAGAGGTTGCTCATAACTTGCTCAGCCTCCAGAACCTAATAAAAGACTTGGGTAGCATTTTAAGGATAAAGAACCTGTGTGCTAACATGTCTGTAAGACTGGAAGTTTTCACAACTGTGAGTAATTGGATTAGTGCCTAGGAGCAGCCATCATGGAGAAGGTGCCTGAACAGGAGATGAAGTTAGAGTCTTAGACATACTTAAAACTCTGAATTTATCAGCCAGTACTTTCCCATTTATAATTGTTGTAGAAAAAGGTTAGTACTTATATATTATCACAAAAGTGGCCATTGTCCTGTATTCATTTCTCTGTTGAGGAGGAAATAACCCACACCTGCAATGCAAACCTCCCCTGCTGCTCAAAAAGCAGTTAGACAGAACTGAACTACTACAAATCCCAGGGGAAATTGTGAAAGCTTCTCTCTTCCTTGCCACTAATACCATGTTTATTACTATAATTCATAGAGTCATAGAATCCTAGAATGGTAAGGTTGGAAGGCACCTCAAGGATCATCCAGTTCCAACCCCCTGCTATAGGCAGGGACACCTCCCACTAGTACAGGTCACTCAAGGTCTCCTCCAACCTGGCCTTGAACACTACCAGGGAGGTTGTGGAGCACAGAAGGACCCAGTGTGATCAAAGATCACATTGGGTGCTTCTGTGCTCCACAACCTCCCTGGGCAACCTGTGCCAGTGTCTCACCACCCTCACTCCAAACAACTTCCTCCTGACATCCAGTCTAAATCTCCCCTCTGCCATTTCAAACCCATTGCCCCTTGTCCTGTCATTACAAGACCTTGCAAATAGTTACAAGATCTTGTAAATTAACAGATCTATAGGCTGTAGCAATACTCAGTGAAGGATTGGATGAGGCCTTGAGTGAGCTGTACTAGTGGGACGTGTCCCTGCCTATGGCTGGGGTTTGGAACTAGATGATCCTTGAGGTCCCTTCCAACCTTACC
>VWZE01011199.1:0-14277 GCA_013396675.1 Eubucco bourcierii
ATTTTAATTTTATGCCGTTTTATTTTACATTATATTATTTTATTTTAACTTATTTTACATTTTGTTATTTTTATTTATTGTATTTATTTTTTATTACACTACATTATTTATTTATTTTATTTATTTTATTTTCAAATTTAATTTTATGCTCTTTTATTGTACATTACCTTTTCTTTTCCCTTCCTCTGGGGGGTGGAGTATTTAATAAACTCCCTATCGCGGTTTCTAAGTTTGCATACCCCTGGCCAGCCGTGTGGCTCTTCGCTCTCAACGTGATTTTGAAGGCAGCCTCTGGAAAGTTGATAACATATTTCATGACCTTCATGTCTGGAAGCAGTTTCCCCTGATTGAAGTCATACAAGTTCAGCTAAGTTGGAGTGTGTTGTAAATATTTATCTGGCAGGCTGACATATAAAGTTGTTCAGAAATTACAAAGTACATTCCTGTCTTTCATGTATTATTACCCCTTTTTTCAGCGCACTTGTGAGTGATATTATTTAGAGAACCTTCCATAAGTGACTTATCGTTGCTTGTTAAAGTTCTCACACTCTGTTGTACAGCCATTTTTGCAGGATGGTAGCTCTTGAGCTGTAGCACTCCCCTATCTTTTGAAACACAAACGTGAGATTGTTTCAGAAGTGCAACAAGAATTTGTGCAATGAGGTAAGCATGTTTGGCACATTTAATTTTAAAACCTGCTTTTGGGACACTTTTCTCCCACCTAAGCCTCCAGATGCTTTCTGGTGCTGGCAAATGTGTGGCGTTGACAACTTCTCTAATCATTAGGTTGTTTGCCATTACCTAACAAATATATACACCAGGTAATGCTTCTAGGGAGAAATTCTTTCCAAAATTAACTGACACATAACTTCTGTATTTACTTTGTCTTTTCATTTATAATCCACGATGAGTTTTGTGCTATGGAAGTTGGTGCAGCTGAAGTATCCTTTTGCCTCACAGCTATGCAACTCTTTTCATTTATGCTCCATAATAGTTTTATGCTATGGAAGTTTTATGCTATGGAAGTTGCTGCAGTGAAGCATCCTTTTGCCTCACAGCTATGCAACTCTTTTCATTTATGCTCCATAATAGTTTTATGCTATGGAAGTTTTATGCTATGGAAGTTGCTGCAGTGAAGCATCCTTTTGCCTCACAGCTATGCAACTCTTTTCATTTATGCTCCATAATAGTTTTATGCTATGGAAGTTTTATGCTATGGAAGTTGCTGCAGTGAAGCATCCTTTTGCCTCACAGCTATGCAACTCTTTTCATTTATGCTCCATAATAGTTTTATGCTATGGAAGTTTTATGCTATGGAAGTTGCTGCAGTGAAGCATCCTTTTGCCTCACAGCTATGCAACTCTTTTCATTTATGCTCCATAATAGTTTTATGCTATGGAAGTTTTATGCTATGGAAGTTGCTGCAGTGAAGCATCCTTTTGCCTCACAGCTATGCAACTCTTTTCATTTATGCTCCATAATAGTTTTATGCTATGGAAGTTTTATGCTATGGAAGTTGCTGCAGTGAAGCATCCTTTTGCCTCACAGCTATGCAACTCTTTTCATTTATGCTCCATAATAGTTTTATGCTATGGAAGTTTTATGCTATGGAAGTTGCTGCAGTGAAGCATCCTTTTGCCTCACAGCTATGCAACTCTTTTCATTTATGCTCCATAATAGTTTTATGCTATGGAAGTTTTATGCTATGGAAGTTGCTGCAGTGAAGCATCCTTTTGCCTCACAGCTATGCAACTCTTTTCATTTATGCTCCATAATAGTTTTATGCTATGGAAGCTGCTGCAGCTGAAGCATCCTTTTGCCTCACAGCTATGCAACACAGGTTTGATAGAGCCAGTATTAGGATGAGCTGCATACTGCTGCTGACCCCTCACTTGGAGTCCAGCCCAAACACACTTCTGTTTCTAAATGCATTTTGAAAGGCTTCTTAGTGTGCTTAAATCACACAATCATGGAATGATTTAGGTTGGTTGGGACCTTATAGTAGCCTTTGAGTATCTGAAGGGGGCTACAGGAAGGCTGGGGAGGGACTATTGACAAGGTCTTGTAATGACAGGACAAGGGGCAATGGGTTTAGACTGGCAGAGGGGAGACTGAAACTGGATGTTAGGAGGAAGTTGTTTGCAGTGAGGGTGGTGAGACACTGGCACAGGTTGCCCAGGGAGGTTGTGGCTGCTCCCTGCCTGGAGGTGTTCAAGGCCAGGTTGGAGGAGGCCTTGAGTGACCTGTACTAGTGGGAAGTGTCCCTGCCTATGGCAGGGGGTTGGTAGTAGATGATCCTTGAGGTCCCTTCCAACCTTACCATTCTATGATCCTATGAATAGGCTTCTCCATCCAGGTGGGTTTTTTTCTATGTGTTTCTGTGGGGTAAAGCACACAATTTTTTTTTTTGAAATTTTTTTTTTTTTTGTGTGTGTGTGTTTCTGTGGAGTAAAGCACACCTGATCAACTTACTTGCATTGGAAGAAATTCTGTATGTGTGTGCATGTGAAGCAGGCTGCCACTTGAGCCAACCAAGGGCAAAAAAAAAGAGCATGACTCAGATAATTGTGGTCTCATATGAATAGGAGTTGAAAATTTACCCTCTAACACGCATCTTGAAGGATTTCAAGGCAATATTGCTTCAGTGTGTTGTGGTAGTTTCAGTTTCCTTGAAGGCATCACTCAGGGAGATGAGTGCAATCAAATTAGCCAGACCACGAGTGGCTTAAATCGGGCCAATTTGTATGACCTTATACCCAACGGCGATGTGACATAACTCAAGATATCTGTCAAGAAGACTTCTCAGGAAGTAGGTAAATATTAAAACTGAAGATTTAAAACTAAGAGCTTGATGCTCTGTTCTTGCAGTGTCACAGTTTGGATGTGGGACGTTTGGCTAGTCACTAAACCTCCCTACAGTTTCTCCAGCGTCTTTTGTTACCAGATTAGACTGAGATTTTATTTCCTCTCTCTTATCGTGTTTACAGAGTGCTCTGCAACTCTCATGGGGAGGAAATGAGCATTGCAAGTGTAAATTTATAGGGTGGTTATTGTGTTTGTGTAATTGTATCCATTTATTCCAATCAAGGAAAAGCCTCCCAGCGCAGCACTACATATTTTTAGCTGAGCTGGTAGATACCATAAGACAAGCAGGGTGTGCTTACTATGGCTCATATCTATTTCACTGAAAATATCTGAGGTTGCTTTTTGTCAAAAACAGATTATAGGCAAGATAGAGCCAGTTTAATCCAAACAGTTGCTTCTCATGCAGTGCTGGAGGACTTGATTACTGCTATGCCACCACTACAGCGCTAACAGGAGGTCAGTTGAATCTGTTTGCAGAAGCGTGGCAGAGAATGTTCATTCAACAAACACATTTTGTTTGCATCTGGGTCTATTGGCACTGCTATGAAATCATTTAAATGGCCTCACCCACTCAATGATGTACAAATACTTTTCCCAGACAAAGTTTCTGAGTGATTCATTACCTGCAGAGCATTTAACAGTAGAAAGATCTTTGTTTCCATCATTTATTTCCCTGTGCTTTGTCTGGTGCAGTTTTCAAGCCTTTGGGATCTTCTTTGATGTAAGTTTAATCCTTTCTGGATCACACTCCCCCAGAATTAGGTAATGCACTGGTTTATGCAGGTGTCCTACTGTTTAAAACAGAAGTTTATCATTTTTACTCCTACCAGTCTTTTAGTTAACCAATTACACCCTCAAAGCTGAGATTGTGGATAAAGGCATCAGGTTGAGTGCTCAAGAAAGCAATGCAGGTAATTTTTTGTCTTCACGGTGAGACACTGGCATAGGTTGCCCAGGGAGGTTGTGGAGCACAGAAGCACAGAATGTGAACCCTGGAGGTGTTCAGAACCAGGTTGGATGAGCCCTAAGGGGATAATAATTTAAGGAGAAGGACCACATGGTGCTCTTCAGTTCTCTTAACCCTTTCAACTATATTCTACCTTAAGAGCAACAGTCTTGTTGTGTTCTGGATGTCAGGAGTCTGAGATTTGTAGGGATTTTTCAGTTTCAGTAGAAGAAAACGTAATCTATCTTCTCTCTGTACTTCCTAAGAACCTGTCCCAGCTGGATCCTGGGAGCACTGAAGATATCCATCATTTCTAACGATGCCTGTCTCGAAGGAACACACAGATCTGCCTGGCTTGGAAGCCTTGATTTAAACATTTCTACTCCATCACCACACAAGTCCTCACACACAGTGTCAGATAGACACTCCCAGAGGGGCACTTTGTGTTGATTAGGGCTGCAAGCTGACCGAAATGGCCGTGGCTGTGTGCCTCTATGTGAGAATCTCAGGAGGGCTGACAGGAGCAGGTTTTTGCCAGGTACAAGGAACGTTGCTGTGAACTTCATCAAACTACCCCAAAGAATTACAGACTCTGGCTGCCACCCAAAATACAGCACTTCACTTCTGATGGCTGATGTCCTGGTAGCAAACTGTGCATATCCTTATTTTGACTTACTGTGATTATGGCATGTTCCCTGCAATGACATTTTCCTTGCTTTCCATGACCTGACAGGTGTGCTTCTCCTCAGAAGCACAGTTGGGAGCTGCGGAGACCTACACAGCTGATTAAGAAGTTTTCCTTATTTTGTGTAATGTGCTGGTTTGAGGCTGACTGGGATATTTTAATGAGAGAACTTAGATTATTGGCTGTAAATGGAAAACAATGGTGATGTCTACATTGACTGCTTGTTCTGCTGGGGCATAAAAAAACCCAAGGACACAAGCAAAGATAAGGCTTGCCTGCTTGCCATATGAAATTCTCTGCCTGAATCTATGTCACCCAACTAATCATTTCCTTCTTAACACCTCTTGCCAACCTTTTCCAGCTCACCCTGCACATAAGTGGGATCCTGAGATAAGGGAGAGGGTGGAAAAGGTGGAAGGAAGGAGGAAGGTTGGTTTGGAACCTTCTCGTGCAGCCTGGTTGCTTGGGAAGGGGTTTTGTGTGTCTGTATTACTTTTAACTTGTATATAGCTGTAAATATTTGTAATACATTGTCTGTACATGCTTGTCAATTGTGTCAGGATGTAAATACAGCTTCCTTAACTTCCAGCTGGCCCAGTCTAGTCTGGTGAATTCATGTGAGGTGGGTTGGGGGGTGGGTAACACCCAAACCACTACATATAATTGACACATCCTAGATATTCATGCAAAGAATGGCTTTAAGATGTGTACAAAACTCAGCATCTTGCTGAGATAGTAGTTTTGGTTGAGTTTTTTTGTTTGGTTTTTTTTTTTAGATCTGCTTTTTTGCAGTAAATGAGAACTAGGGCTATCCTTTACAACAACAGGGGGCTGTGGGATCAACCTTTGTCACAGTGGCTGGTTCTATTGGGTCGGCCAAAAACAACTCGGAGGGCCAAAAGAAGGGAAATGTTAACTTCTTCAGAGAAAGAAAAGTCATCTGCTGTTGCTGCAAACAACCTTTCACTGTCTCTCTGCAGCTGCCTCAGCAATACTCAAGAGGATAAGAAATAAGTTTCAGTCATTATAGAAGATCATTTAAAAATACATGGAGAAGTCTCCATTCTGTTTTGTTGTACAAACAGAGATAACTATTGGGACCACTTCTGTTTAACATTGTCATTGATGACCTTGAATCAGACATAGAGGGTGACATCAGTAAGTTTGCAGATAACACTGAGTTAAGTGGCAGTGTTGATTTGAATGAGGGTAGAGAGGCTCTTCAGAGGGACTTGGATAGGCTTAGATCAATGTCCCAACATTGATCAACAAGGCCATATACCAGGTCCTGCACTTGGGTCACAACAACCCCAAGCAAGGCTACAGGCTTGGGGCGGTGTGGTGATTGTCCCCTTGGACTGAGCTTTGGTGAGGCCACACCTTGACTGTTGTGTTCAGTTTTGGGCACTGCAATACAAGAGAGATGTGGAGGTGCTGGACCAGGTCCAAAGGAGGGCAACGAAGCTGGGGAAGGGCCTGGAGAGTAAATCTGATGAGGAGTGACTGAGGGAGCTGGGGATGGTTAGTGTGAAACAGAGGAGGCTGAGGGCAGAGCTCATTGCTGTCTGCAGCTACCTGAAGGGACATTGTGGAGAGGCTGCTGCTGGGCTCTGCTCACAGGGAACTGGAGACAGAACAAGGTTGGACTTGGTGATGCTGAGGGGCTTTGCCAACCTGCATGTTGCTGTGATTCTGTGACTTATGCATGGCTTCTGAAGGTTTTATCAATATTCCTTGCAGATATTTAGAAGGATCTGACAAACATACAAGATGCACAGATAATTTTTCTTTTTCTTTTGAAACATTTGAAGACAGAGATGAAGATTAAAGTGCCAAATGCTGAGGTGCTTGTCTCTTACAACATAATGATCTGCATATTCCCCTGCTACTGTCCTAGTGAGATTTGAAGGAGAATAAAACTATGGGTTTCTTCTCTGTGTGAGATGTATGCTATATATTTGCAGCTTGTGTTTGTACATGGACTTTTAGAGGTATAAATGGATGGGACTTGGGATCTGGCATGAAGGGAGGAAGACATATAGCACAAGCTGAACATGCAATTAGCAGTGTTTATTGTTTCTGTCTGCTGCTTCTCTCCTGTAATAGAGATAGGTAATGGTTGGATGAAAAGCACAGAGATGATTAACCTGCTTTTAGATAGAGAGCAATGAGATTGCTCTGAGCAAATGTTACTTCAAATGGCTGTCGTGGTTTATTTCTTAAAGTTTAACTATCTTACAGAAATAAATATATGATACACTGTGACACTCCATCTGTGAATCTGTCTGTGTCTGGAGTTTTTCCCAGGACCTCCTTGAAAGAAGATTTTTTTTTCTATGTCAAGGGATTCTCTCTCATTACAGAGCTCCAAATATTGGATATATATTCACTGCCTGGCCGTATGTCATGGTATCTCATCGTTACTATCTAACAGATGGTTTAGCGAAATCCTGGCTCCTTGCTTTCCATCACATCAAGTCACAAGCAACAGCTAATGAAAGTTATGCCTTGAGAGGTCTCAGGAGTGTATGCTTTTCTAATGAGATTGATGTTTAGATAAACTTAATACTGGGGTGGCCAAGAATTTTCATGGGGGACCTACACAACCGCTGCAGCAAAGTTAGGAGCTTGCTTCTCTCTCCTGCTGTGCGACTGCAGCAGCAGAACCTCTTTAACCCACGCTGCAGACAGAGCACTTTGTATGACCCTGTTTTTGTGATGTGGAAAGTAGAACAGACTATCCCAACAACACTGCAATACAGAGAAGAAAGTGTTGAACCCTGCTACTGGAGAGATACTGAAAAGAATGGACAAAAACTGTGAGGCAGGGAGACCACAACAGACTAGCTTGCAAGGCTCAAGCAAACAATTCATCTGAGCTCCTCTCACAGGTTTAACTTGCAAGGCTCAAATGAGCAATTCATGTGAGCTCTACTCACAGGTCTAACTGCAAGGCTCAAGCAAAGAATTCATGTGAGCTCCTCTCACAGGTTTGACTGTAAGGCTCAAGTGCACAATTCATGTGAGCTTCACTCACAGGTTTGACTGTAAGGCTCAAGTGCACAGTTCATGTGAGCTTCACTCACAGGTTTAACTGCAAGGCTCAAGCAAAGAATTCATCTGAGCTTCACTCACTGGTCTAACTGCAAGGCTCAAGCAAACAATTCATGTGAGCTCCTCTCACAGGTTTAACTGCAAGGCTCAAGCAAACAATTCATGTGAGCTTCACTCACAGGTCTAACTGCAAGGCTCAAGCAAGCAATCTAACAGACTACAGGTCTAATACTCCACTATTACAGGGTTTTCCTGGATACAGTGGAAGAATCCATTATTACAGCCTGAAAGGAAGAATATTCTGTAACACCCTAGAAGTGCAGTAAACATTATACCTGTGTTAGTTAATTACTTGAGGTTGCAAACTTCCCACGTGCTAAATATGCACTTACCCCTACAGGTAAGGGCTCTTCACTACTTGAGTCACATAAATCCCATAAATGCTGTGATTTATGTGACCATGGGCAAGACTATGCCTGACTGTACCATAGAATCATAGAATGGTAAGGCTGGAAGGGATCTCAAGGATCATCTAGTTCCAACCCCCTGCCATAGGCAGGGACACCTCCCACTAGTACAGGTTACTGTGAGACATCTGCAACATTTTTCTCTGGCAATGTAATGGAGTCACCTTTGTTTATTCCATCCATGAGCGGGGTTCACTTCAGTATGCTCTTCTTTTGGTGATCTTCTGGTTGTCTGGATGTGGGAGGTTGTCATTTGAAACCAGCCCTGAACCCCCCCCAGCTCTCCTCTGTCTTTCTCAGGCAACCGAGTAGTGGTTTGAATTGAGACTCAGGACTTTGAGGCAATCAAGGCTCAGCTCAGGTTTCAGTTCTCTGAATGGTGCTGCACTGCCTTGTTTGGTCCGTGGCTTGTGGACAATGTGGGATTGAGCTATCTACTTAACTGCCCTCGGGTCTTAGAGGGGCCTGGAGGCAAACCAAGGCTGGGCTGCTTTTACAAGCCCCCACGAGTCACCTGCATGCACAGGACACAGTGTTTAGAACACTGAGGCGGGCAATTTGTACAGGCAGCACATTCAGGAGGAAAAAGGGCAGCCCTGATAGCCAACAACATGGGATGCTTTTTGCCTAGTACTGAGTAGAAAAAAATGATGTGTAGGCATAGAAGATGACATAGCACAGGATGTCACTTCCATGAAGCCTGTTCTTACCATGGCAGTAGTGCCTGTGTTGCTGTAAGTAATAACTTAGGCACCCTTTGAAAAGCTTCTGCAAGCATATGACGAGCAGCAGCAAAGACATTTTCAAACTCCTGCATTCCCTGCTGTGTCAACAGGTCTGCACTGATCTTTCACCCCAGGGATCAGGAATCTGGATGTTAGGAGAAAGTTGTTTGCAGTGAGGGTGGTGAGACACTGGCACAGGTTGTGGCTGCTCCCTCCCTGGAGGTGTTCAAGGCCAGGTTGGAGGAGGCTTTGAGTGACCTGTTCTAGTGGGAGGTGTCCCTGCCTATGGCAGGGAGTCGGAACTAGATGATCTTTGAGGTCCCTTCCAACCTTACCATTCTATGATTCTATGATTCTAAGATTTGCTGCAGTCCAGTAGCTGTGCTTTCACTGGCTTGTTCAGAGTAGTCTACAATCTTTATTTCCTTCCCACCAGGATCCATTGTAGTATCTGTTCAACTGTCACATGCACACCAACCACCAGTGTCTGGCATCTGTACAAGCAGCTTCTATTCCGTGGTGGATCTGGAGATTAAGAAGGCAAAGGAACAATTATGCACTGCTGTTAAGCACTGTATTAGATCCCTCCAGTGTTTTAAACTCTGCTGTTGGACTCACATCCTACTTGAGCTACGTCCTGCTCTTTAAAAAATCCTGCAGACTGGACAATCATTAAAGGTTTTAACCTGTTAGATGTGGCTGGCTTCCAGGAAACTATGGCAAGGCATACTTCAGAGCATGAAAAATTTATTCTGAGGTGAAAAGGAGTACTCCAGGGGAAAAAGAGTGTCACTGCTCTGCAAAGGAGTCATCACTCTTACCCAGAATTTCTAAGGGACCCTGGAAAACAGGATATTGTTTCTAGACTGCTGAACTCAGAATCAACACAATTTGCAGCAAGGTTTATGGCACCAAAGAGGCAAATGTGACCTGGAAGGTTTCCTTCAAAGAGTAGCTTGGGAAACCAGGTTTAAACATTTTTTCTCAAGCCAACATCTGGGTAAGTCAATGATAAATGAGCATATTTATGACTACAGGAGAGAAAGGAGGAACTTGGAGAACTTCAGCTTTATTGGCAGCAAGAGGTAAGAAGTGTTGGGAACTGGTGTAGCTCATCAGCCTGACCCTCAAAGCCATGACTCTTCCTGCAGTAGCCACAGGTTGCCCAGGGAGGTTGTGGCTGCTCCCTCCCTGGAGGTGTTCAAGGCCAGGTTGGAGGAGGCCTTGAGTGACCTGTGCAAGTGGGAGGTGTCCCTGCCTATGGCAGGGGGTTGGAACTGGATGATCTTTGAGGTCCCTTCCAACCTTACCATTCTGTGATTCTATGTAAAAGTAATACACTTTAGTGCTCCTGCATAGTCTTCTCATATAGAATCATCATAGAATGATGCAGGCTGGAAGGGACCTCCAAAGGTCAAAACCAAGACCAACTAAAAAAGCCCCTTTCAGATCCTGGAAGGCTACTCTAAGGTGTCCTGGAAGCCTTCTCTTCTCCAGGCTGCAGAGCCCCAACTCTCTCAGCCTGTCCTTCCATTATCTGAAGGGGGCTACAGGAAGGCTGGGGAAGGATTATTTACAAGNAGGGGGTTGGAACTAGATGATCCTTGAGGTCCCTTCCAACCTTACCATTCTATGATTCTATGATTCTGTCCTCAAGTAGGGCTGCTGCAGCCCTCTGAGCATCTTGGTGGCCTCCTCTGGACTGGCTCCAACACTTCCATGTCCTTCCTGTGCTGGGGGCTCCAGAGCTGTACACAGCACTCCAGATTTCCCAATAATAGAATGCATTGCCTTCAATTTTACAGTTTAAAATTGCATGTCATTGTGGGGGTTTTTTTTGTTTTAATTGTTCTTAAAATCTGCATTTCCCTTCCACTCCCCTATTTAATTTCTAATTTTTAACAAGCATGTTCAGTAAGGCAATAAATCAGTCAGATTATAAAAATAGTAGATTAAAACACTCATTTAGCACTTTATTGACTGCATTCCCAGCTCTGCGTTTCAAAGAAATGAAATTTCCTCTAATGCTGAAGAATGGGGTTTGCATTTTTCTAATCAGGGCAAGAAACATTCCTGAGGCCAGGTGGGATGCCAGACTTGGCAACTGGACTCTGTAGGTGGAGCTGCACCTGTACAGCTCTACATAAATTTGATGACAGATGCTTAGCACTCATAAAGGTTAGTAAAAAAAAAATTCTTCTGAATTAACCATGGGAGAAGTTTCCAAAAGATCTAATGAATATGCACAATGTTACCTGCAGATGCCTTTAGTTTGTAAAACATTCAGTTTGCAAAACATTCAGTTTGTAAAAGATCATAGAATAGAAGGGTTGGAAGGGACCTCAAAGATCATCCAGTTCCAACCCCTTGCCATAGGCAGGGACACCTCCCACTAGCACAGGTCACTCAAGGCCTCATCCAACCTGGCTTTGAACACCTCCCGGGAGGGAGCAGCCACAACCTCCCTGGGCAGCCTGTGCCAGTGTCTCACCACCCTCAACCTGTGCCAGTCTCTCACCANTATCTATATCTATATCTATCTATCTATCTCTCTCTATATATATATATACATATCTATATATCTATATATCTATCTATCTATCTATATATATATATAATATTTATGTGTGTAGAATCATAGAATCATAGAATGGTAAGGTTGGAAGGGACCTCAAGGATCATCTAGTTCCAACCCCCTGCCATAGGCAGGGACACCTCCCACTAGTACAGGTCACTCAAGGCCTCATCCAGTCTGGCCTTGAACACATCCAGGGAGGGAGCATCCACAACCTCCCTGGGCAACCTGTTCCAGTGCCTCACCACCCTCACTGTAAAGAACTTCCTCCTAACATCCAGCCTAAATCTCCCCTCTGCCAGTTTAAGCCCATTGCCCCTTGTCCTGTCATTGCAGGACCTTGTCAATAATCCTTCCCCAGCCTTCCTGTAGGAAGTATATATATATAAAAATCAGAATTGTTCTTAGACTGCAATTTTTTTCCTAAGTTTAGAATATTTTAACAGGATTTTGTCCTGCATTTTTTAATTAGCATTATGCATGCACATGAGTGATTCTATATCTATTTGATATTTTTTTTTAACTTGCATTAATTTTTTCAACATTTTTGGAATCTTACTGTAAAGAACCAACTCTTTCTGACATAGAACTTCTTCTTTGGTTTTGTTTTTTTTTTTTTTTTTCACATCAGAGCACCTTTTGTTTGGGGTTTTCACAGAAGACTGAAAAATAAGATGATCCCTCAGCACAATATAAATAGATGCCTGGTTTTAATACCTGGATGGCAGCTTGGCTGAATTTTGCTGCTGCAATAAAGCAGCTGCTGCTCTGACTTCCACTGTATGAGGCACCTTGCTTGCTTCTTCCAAGCCTTTCTTCCTTCTTCCAAGCCTTTCTTCCCATGTTTGATGTTATAATGGAGCAGTTTTAGGCATTGGTTCAAGATGTCAAATTGCTTTCTTACAACAGGGGAGATGCTTTGAAGAAGACATTAAAATGAAACATTTCAAAGGTATTTCAAGGCTTCTATTTAGAATGTTTAAGGTACATTTTAAAATGTATTAAAAAAAAAAATTAATAGGAGTTGTCCTTTAGAAGCTGCTGAACCACAGAAGCATCCAGGTTGGAAAAAACCCTCAGGATCACCAAGTCCAACCTATAATCCTACTCTGAGAGTAGGGTTGTAGGTCCTGAGACACAGGGGAGCTTGCTTTGAAGCAGTGTGAAGCATCTCAAGGGTTATGAACTCTGGAGACTCAATGGTACAGCTCTAGGACTAAGGTCCTAAACTGTAAATGGAAGTTATCTAGAAAATTCAGAGTCCAGGGGGACGGACTCTGAAAGGGGATGGACAAAACATAAGGGACAAGTTTATCCCATTCCACTAGTCTGCAAAATGCCCACTCTGAAGCAGTGTGAAGCATCTCGAGGGTTATGAACTCTGGAGACTCAGTTGTACAGCTGTAGGATGAGGGTCCTAAACTGCAAGCAAAAATTTACTAGAGAATTCAGAGAGTCCAGGGGGATTGACCCTCAAAGGGGATGCACAAAACATAAGGGACAAGTTTATCCCACTCAACTACTCTGCAAAATGTCAATATAATTTGAAACACAGCTTGTTCTGGGCTGTCTTATTGATTCCTTTCCCCCTTTCTCTCCTGGCCTTGCTTGTTCTCCTTGCTGTTGTTTGGGTTATGGTAAAAACACTGACTGGGAGCAGGGAGAGATGATGCTGTGCTAGCTGGCAACAGACCCATGGCTTTTGTCCAGGGGAGTCTCCAGGGGGGTAGTTGGGCTGTTGTCTACTTGTATATGTATATATGTGTTGTATATATTTATTACTTTTTATATTTAGCCCAGAGGAGGCCATGAAGATGCTCAGAGGGCTGATCTGCTATGAGGACTGGCTGAGAGATTTGGGGCTCTGCACCCCAGAGAAGGCTTCCAGGAGACCTCGAAGTGGCCTTCCAGTATCTGAAGAGGGCTATAGGAGTGCAGGGAAGGGACTATTGACAAGGTCTTGGAATGACAGGATGAGGAAGAATGGGTTTGAACTGGCAGAGGAGAGATTGAAAGTGGATGTTAGGAGGAAGTTGTTTGCAGTGAGGGTGGTGAGACACTGGCACAGGTTGCCCAGGGAGGTTGTGGAGCACAGAATGCGATCACAGAATGTGATCTGTGCTTCTGTGCTCCACAACCTCCCTGGAGGTGTTCAGGACCAGGTTGGATGAGTCCATGAGCAACCTCCTCTAGTGGGAGGTGTCCCTGCCTATGGCAGGGGGGTTGGAACTGGTTGAGCTTTGAGGTCCCTTCCAACCCAAACCATTCTATGATTCTGTGATTCTCCTATTTACAGCTTATAGGTGTGGACCATCCCTAAGGCTGAATTCAACACCCTTGGCTAACCCACATCACAGGAAGACTTGTTTAAAAAAAGCAAAAACAAACCCCAAAACATTCCCATTTAACCCTGATTTGCAAATTATCTTCCCCAGAGTGAATCTGTAGTGTTACTCCCCTGTAAAACAAACAAACAAAAAACCCCACAACAACAACAGAAAGATTGAGGCTATTTCAATTTAAACTCTATTTTTTTCTTTTTTTTCTAGCTTGCAGAAAATTTAGCAGCTCCACAGTGCTCCCTAAACAAAGATTTCTGACATGCAGTGTAAAATACCTACTTCTCAACTGCAATTCAATGACAACCTCCCATTCACTGCTCTCAGGCTCCAGTGGATTCAGCTGGTTCCTTGCAGACAGATCAGTTACAGCTTCAACTTTCTGAGTTCAGCTCTCTAGGTCAGGGGGTACACTGTTGTGAACCTGGAGATCACTTTGGGTTGTTGGTGTTGCCTGACACTGCAATTGTCACGCTGATATTGACAAAGGCTTCAGCACTCAGCTCAATTATTGCTGGGGCTCAGAAGGAGCTATACCTAAATACAGCTGTTGTGCTTTCCAGCTCTTAAGAAAATGCAGTGTGCTCATGAAGCCCAGACAGCCAACCAAGTCCTGGGCTG
>VWZE01011200.1:14189-37443 GCA_013396675.1 Eubucco bourcierii
AGGATCAGACAATCCAGCTCAGGGCACACAGAACACATCCAGACAGGCCTGGAAAGCCTCCACAGAAGGAGACTCCACAACCTCTCTGGGCAGCCTGTGCCAGGGCTCTGGGACCCTTCCAGGCAAGAAGTTCTCCTTGTGTTGAGCTGGAACCTCCTGTGCTGCAGCTTCCATCCATTGCTCCTTGTCCTATCCCAGGCAGCAGTGAGCAGAGCCTGTCCCCCCCTCCTGACCCCCAACCCTCAGGTATTTATGAACATTGATTAAATCCCCTCTCAGCCTTCTCTTCTCCAGACTGCACAGCTCCAGGTCCCTCAGCCTCTCCTCACCAGGCAGTGCTCCAGTCCCATCATCATCCTCACAGCCCTCTGCTGGACCTTCTGCAGCAGATTCCTGTCCCTCTTCAACTGGGGAGCCCCAAACTTTAAGGCAGCACTCAGCCTCCTCCTCGCCAGACTGAACAGCCTCAGTTCTCTCAGTCTTTCTTCACAGGAGAGATAGCCAAGTCCATTAATCATCCTCACAGCTCTTCATTGGACCCTCTCCAGCAGATCTCTGTCCCTCTTCAACTGGAAAGCCCAAATATGAGGGCAGTACTCAAGATGAGGTCTCCCCAGGGCAGAGTAGAGGCGGAGGAGAACCTCCTTTGATCTGCTGGGCACACTCTTGCTAACACACCCCAGGATCCCATTGGCCCTCTTGCCCACCAGGGCTCATTCCTGCCCCATGGATAACTTCTTATCCAATTCTTGCCTTTTATTTCACCCAACATCCCTTACCAACAACTTAGATGAATCTTCAGCTGTGGTTTTTAAAATAGCATTTGTTGCCTTTTAGTTTGGTTTGGTTTGGTTTGGTTTTTGTTTTGTTTTGTTTTTTTCCCCTTCATGGATAAGATGTTGGTAGGGGGAGGGTAAAAACTCAGCTAATTTTTACTGTGAGTCCTGGGAGAGTGTTGCTGAGTGGGTCCTGGGGAGGGTTGTTGGAGCTGCTGCTTGTGCAGCTCACTCTATAAAAGGTCAGGCAGCTCCCTCTGTATAAACAGAGGGCAAATATTTAGTTAAAGTGGGATCTTGTGATGGAGCACTGGGATGGGTTTGCCTTTTTTTCTCCTCCTGCAGTGTGTGTCTGGTCCCTACGAGTGAGGCTGGGAACATTTGGCAGGGTTTGTCTGGGGGTAGCTGATGTGGAATCGTTTAGAGTTGTTTTATTTTATATTTTTAATGCCTTGAAGTGGTATAAAAAGGGCTTGGAAAAGGGAGGGAGAAACTGGAAAGCAAAGTGAGATGTGGATTGTAAAGCAGCAGGCCCCTGGTGTGTGAAAAATCTCTTTGTCAGGTCTTTTACACCAAGCAAAGGAGGTTTCACCTGAGCTGAAGGAGAAACTTCTTTGCTTTGAGGCTGCTGGAGCCCTGGAGCAGGATGCCCCAGAGAGGTTGTGCAGTCTCCTTCTGTGGAGAGCTCCTCATGGCATGGTGATCCTGGGCAAGCTGCTGCTGTGGGTGCCCTGTTTTAGCAGGAGGCTTAGGACAGGATACTCTCCAGAGGGACCTTGAAGATCATCTTGTTTCAACCTCCCCATCACAGGCAGAGACACCTCTCACCAGCCCATGTTGCCCAAGGTCTCTGCCAACCTGGTTTTGAACACCTCCAGGCAGGGGATATCCACAACCTGCCCTGGGCAAACTGTGCCAGTGCCTGCCCACCCCCTCAACAATTCCTTCCTCATCTCCAGCCTCAACCTGCCCTCCTCAAGCTTCAATCCATTTAGGGCAAGGAGGGGATTCTGCCCCTTGGCTCTGCTCTCCTCAGACCCCAGCTGCAGTCCTGGGTGCAGATCTGGAGCCCCCAGCACAGGAAGGCCATGGAAGTGTTGGAGCCAGTGCAGAGGAGGCCACCAAGATGCTGAGAGGGCTGCAGCAGCTCTGCTGTGAGGACAGGCTGAGAGAGTTGGGGCTGTGCAGCCTGGAGAGGAGAAGGCTTCCAGGAGAGCTTGGAGTGGCCTTGCAGGATCTGAAGGGGGCTGCAGGAAGGCTGGGGAGGGACTATTGACAAGGGCTGGGAATGGCAGGACAAGGGCAATAGGTTTGAAGTGTCAGAGGGGAGATTGAAAGTGGATGTTAGGAGGAAGTTGTTTGCAGTGAGGGTGGTGAGACACTGGCACAGGTTGAGGGTGGTGAGACACTGGCACAGGTTGCCCAGGGAGGTTGTGGCTGCTCCCTCCCCGGAGGTGTTCAGCACCAGGTTGAATGAGGCCTTGAGTGAGCTGTGCTAGTGGGAGGTGTCCCTGCCTATGGCAGGGGGTTGGAACTGGATGATCCTTGAGGTCCCTTCCGACCTTCCCATTCTATGACTCTATGATTCTATCCCTACAAGCCCTTGCAGAAAGTCTCTCAGCAGCAGTGCCCGAGGCTGTTGGGCACTCAGTGGCACAGCAGATGCTTAAACCTGACCACCCCAGTTGCAGTCTGGTGCTGGTGCCAGCAGACCATGCTTCCTCCCCAGCAGCTCCTGGCTGCTCATGCGAGTCCAGGCTGAAATTCCACCTCCTGATGAATCACTTTCTGCCCAGCAACACCAAACACACACACAGCTTAGGCTGAGCACGGCTGAGTGGCTTGGTGGAAACTTTTGTGGAGCTGGAGGAACTCCTCAAGCAAGCTGCAAATGTTCTTTGGTGTAATGGTGCCCAGGTGGCACTGGTAAATATTAACCAGGTTGGATTTCTGGCTTTGGGTGGGTTTGTACCAGCTGGGAAGGCAGTGAGCCACAGGTGTGCTGTGAGAAAAATGAGGCACTGAGCTGTGGTGACATTGCTGGCCCCATCCAGGGGGGATTCCATGGCTTCCATCCTGGTTTTCCTTGTGCTGGTTGCCCTGCAGGTGTTTATACCTGGGGAGATCAAACTAGGAGAAATGTTCACTGTGCCCTTTCCTTCCTGCCACAATTTTGCTGCTTAATTATTAGTTTTTTTGGGGGCTTTTATCTGGGTTTTCTGAGCAGGGAGAAGTTTATCACTCACCACACCTGCTTGGGTGCTCCTGCTTTAGCTCTGACCTTTATAACTCCTTGGGCAGTCTCAGCCAAATTCAACAGAAGTTGATTTAAAGGATTTAATCTGTTAAGACTTCCATTCTGTGTCTGACTGAACAAGTGCCCTGCCCTGGGGACAGCTGTGGGGCTGGGGGCTCCTCTGTGGGCAACCATCCACTGTCCATCCCAGGGTGCTTCAGGTCTGGGGACAGCTTTGGGCTGGAGTCTCATCCATGGGCATCCATCCACTGTCCACCCTGGGGTGCCTTAGCTCTGGGCACAGCTTTGGGTTGGGGTCCCATCCATCAGTATCCATTTATCCTTCACCCCAGAGTGCCTCAGCCCTGGGCACAGCTTTGGGTTGGGGTCCCATCCATCAGTATCCATTTATCCTTCACCCCAGAGTGCCTCAGCCCTGGGCACAGCTTTGGGTTGGGGTCCCATCCATCAGTATCCATTTATCCTTCACCCCAGAGTGCCTCAGCCCTGGGCACAGCTTTGGGTTGGGGTCCCATCCATCAGTATCCATTTATCCTTCACCCCAGAGTGCCTCAGCCCTGGGCACAGCTTTGGGTTGGGGTCCCATCCATCAGTATCCATTTATCCTTCACCCCAGAGTGCCTCAGCCCTGGGCACAGCTTTGGGTTGGGGTCCCATCCATCAGTATCCATTTATCCTTCACCCCAGAGTGCCTCAGCCCTGGGCACAGCTTTGGGTTGGGGTCCCATCCATCAGTATCCATTTATCCTTCACCCCAGAGTGCCTCAGCCCTGGGCACAGCTTTGGGTTGGGGTCCCATCCATCAGTATCCATTTATCCTTCACCCCAGAGTGCCTCAGCCCTGGGCACAGCTTTGGGTTGGGGTCCCATCCATCAGTATCCATTTATCCTTCACCCCAGAGTGCCTCAGCCCTGGGCACAGCTTTGGGTTGGGGTCCCATCCATCAGTATCCATTTATCCTTCACCCCAGAGTGCCTCAGCCCTGGGCACAGCTTTGGGTTGGGGTCCCATCCATCAGTATCCATTTATCCTTCACCCCAGAGTGCCTCAGCCCTGGGCACAGCTTTGGGTTGGGGTCCCATCCATCAGTATCCATTTATCCTTCACCCCAGAGTGCCTCAGCCCTGGGCACAGCTTTGGGTTGGGGTCCCATCCATCAGTATCCATTTATCCTTCACCCCAGGGTGCCTCAGCCCTGGGCACAGCTTTGAGCTGGAGTCTCATCCATGGGTATCCATTCACCCTTCACCCCAAGGTGCCTCAGCCCTGGGCACAGCTTTGGGCTGGAGTCTCATCCATGTGCATCCACTCATGATTCACCCTGGGGTGCCTCAACCCTGGGCACAGCTTTGAGCTGGGGTCCCATCCATGTGCATCCACCCACCCTTCACCCCAGGGCTGCCCAGCCAACCTCCTTACTCCTTTTTCTTGCAGGTGCTTGGGGCTTGTGCATTGTGTGATGCTGGGAAGGCCTCTGTGGTAGAGACCTCACCAGAAAAGGAGTCTCTGTTGCAAACAATTTTGCAGGGTTTGGGTTTGAGTGGTAACCAAAGCATTTTTGGTTGAGGAATTGGTAGGATAGAGAGAAATGATCTCAGGTTGGAGTCCTGAAGAGGACTACAAGGAAGGTGGGGAGGGATTGTTTGCAAGGGCTGGTAGAGACAGGGCAAGGGACAGTGGTTTGAAAGTGGAGCAGGGGAGACTTAGACTGGACATCAGAAATTCTTGGTGGAACACTGGAACAGGCTGCTGAGGGAGGTGGTGGAGGCTCCATCCCTGGAGGTCAGGCTTGATGTGGCTCTGAGCAACCTGCTCCAGCCGGGGAGGTCCCTGCTGACCCAGACGACCTTTAGTTGTCCTTTCCAACCCACTGCATTCTATGATTCTGTGGAGTCCTTCACACAGCTTTGTTTGTTTGGATGAGTTTTGGTGTTGGTTTTGGTTTCTTTTTTTGAGGAGGAGGGGGGGAGGCTAAAATCCAGACCTTTTCAATGCAACCAAACCTTTGCCAGCAGCAGAAGCTGCTCCACTTCCCGACCGGTCGCTGCTTTCCTCAAGGCAAGCAGGAATGGATCTTTCTGGCTCCCAGCTCGTGGGCTTGGATTAATCTTTTGCATGAGAAAGCAGGAGAGGTAAAAGGGCCCCAGATGTTTCATTTCCAAACAGGTCACAGTGCAAGAGCAGCAAACTCCTTCATGTGCTGCATCCTGCACGGGGCTCTGGCTGCCAGCCCCCGACAGCTGCATCGATCCAGTCCGGAGCTGTTAGGCTCTGCTGGATCAATGAGCAGCAACCTGAAGAGTCACTCAGTGCCCATGACACAGGAGGTGTCATCAGGACCTGGCATGTCAAGGAGCCTGCTTTTATTAACTCTGTAATTACCTCTTAAAGCCAAATCAGCCAATTTTATGGCCCTGTTTTTTTTTTTTTTTCCTACCTGGGCTGGGACCTTTTGCCTCCCTATTAAGGGTCTGGGGCAGCTTCTCATTTTTCTCCTCTTCCTCTGGGATCTACTGAGTTAGTCACCAGTGCTCAGGCTGGGAGTGTGAGGAGCTGAGTGTTCACCTACCCTTGCCTGAGAGCATTGCCCTCGGGCTGACCACACCTTGAATCCTGGGTTCAGTTTTGGGCCACTCCATGAAGGACATTGAGGGGCTGGGGCAGGTCCAGAGAAGGGCAATGAAGCTGGGGAAGGATCTGGAGAACAGGGCTGGGGAGGAGCAGCTGAGGGAAGTGTGGTTGTGGGGAAAAGGAGGCTGAAGGGGAGACCTTTTGACTCTCTACAGCTCCCTGAAAGGAGGCTGCAATGTGCTGGGGTTGGGCTCTGCTCCCTAGGATCAAACCATAGGACAAGAGGAAATGGCCTCAGGCTGCGCCAGGGGAGGTTTAGGTTGGCCATGAGGAAACATTTCTGTGCTGCAAGAGTGGTGAGGCACTGGCACAGGCTGCCCAGGCAGGTGGTGGAGTCCCCATCCCTGAAGGTGTTTGAGAAATGTGTGCCCATGGCACTTGGGGCCAGGGTTTGGTGGCTGTGGTGGGGCTGGGTTGATGGTTTGGACTTGGTGACCTTGGAGGTCTTTTCCAGGAGAAACAATTCTGTGATTCCATAAGCAAAGCTGGGTGATGGGAGAAGGCCTTTTGTAGGAGGCCTTTTGCAGGCTCTCCTCTGTGCTCTTCACCTTGAGGCTGGATTTAGGTTGGACCCTAGGGAGAAATTCATTGCCATGAGAGTGGTGGAACATTGGCACAGGGAGCTGGGGGAGCAGTCCCCTCCCTGGAGACATTCAAGGTCAGGCTTGGGGGGGCTCTGAGCAACCTGCTCTGGTGAGGAATGCCTCTGCTGCCTGCAGGGCTGCTGGACTGGATGCCCTTTAGAGGTCCCTCCCAACCCTGTGCATGCTCTGATGCTGTAAGAGGAGGTTGGGGAGGCAGTTGGAGGTCAATGAGCTGCTCTGCCCTGTGGGCAAGTCTCTCCCTTGACTTTCTTGGCAGGTTCCCGGGAGATGGAGCTGCAGGAGGGGCTGTGTGAGGATAGAGCTAACAGCCCCTGGAGCTCTGGGGGACATTAATGACTTCAAAGTGCTCAGCCAAGCTCTGGCAGTGCTGGGGGCAGTAATGGAGAGCAGGGAAATACATGGGAGAGAGTCATGATATTGGTTAGCTCACTAATCCTTGCTATTAACTGTCCCAGTGGAGCTGTACCTCGGGGGCTGGTGGGGAAGGGGATGGATGGAGGTGGTGGTGGTGGTGTTGGGGGTGGGGGAAGGGGTTGCCCATTGGTGTGTAGCCTTGGAAACTGGAGTTCTGGGGGAGGGCAGGCTGTTGGGTAAAAGGGACTGTTTAAGAAAGCCATCCAGGGGAATTCAGAAGCTTATTATCGAGTCTAGCATCTAGAAAAATCAGATATTTTTATCTCTAATCTGTGCTTTGGGCATTGGAGAGGACAGAGGAGCTGCAGGCCTGCTGTCATTTATGGATGAGCTAATTCTTGCTGTGCTGAAATGAGATGTTAAAGTAGTCCCTGCTTCTCCCCCAGCACTCCTGCAGAGCTCCTGTTAGGAGCCAGCTGTGCAGCTGGAAAATCTGGGAGTCCAGAATTCAATTTCTTCCTAGGATCCAAGAGGCTGGAGCAGGATCCTGGAAGCAGCTCTTTCCTTGAAGGATGACAGAGCACTGAAGCAGGCTGACCACAGAGGTGGGGGTGGGTGGGAGCTCCACTTCTGGAGGTATTTAAACCCTGCCTGGATGTGTTCCTGGGTGACCTTCTCTAGGTGACCTCCTCTAGGAGACTCTGCCTTGGCAGAGGGGTTGGACTCTCATCTCCAGAGGTCCCTTCCAACTGTTAGCACTCTGATTCTGCAGGGCTTGGGAGTGACCCCCAGAGATCAGAGTCCAGCCCCACTGCCAGAGCGAGGTCACCTAGGTCAGGTCACACAGGAATGCATCCAGATGAGCCTTGAAAGTCTCCAGACAAGGAGACTCCAAAACCCCTCAGGGCAACCTGCTCCTGGCCTCCAGCACCCTCACACCACAGAATTTTTTCCTGGTGGTCAGACAGAGCCTCCTGGGTTCCAGCTTGTGCCTGTCACTGGGCACCACTGGCAAGAGCCTGGTACCCTTCCAGTGTCTCACCACCCACCAGCAGTGCCAAGCCCTTTGAGCAGAGCTCATTGCTCTTCAAACTCCAAAAAAAAAAGTGACTTGGGGACTTTTTTTGCTGACCCAACCAAGGAGCCAGAGGGACCCAACTTGCAGGGCTGAGCTGGGAGCTGCTCCTGGCTGCCTGCAGATCCTTGCTGAGGGATGGGGAGAGGCTGGAGGCAGCGTGGAGCAAAAGCTCTGCAGAGTAACCCCCTCCCTGCCCACCCTTGAGTGTTTACTCTGTGCATGTTTTAGTGCTGCTGGGGTCATTGCCACTGACCCAGGGCCCAGTCTATCTGCTGCTGATGTCAAGAGACTGACAGCTAACAAAAAATGAACCAACTCCTCTGTACCTACAAGGCTGTACCTTGTCTCAGAGGCAGGATGAGGAGAAGACAAAAGCAACAGGAGCAAAAATGCCAGGAGCAAACCCAGGGTGTGTGCTTCACCCCCATACCCACCCCCAGCTCCTCCAGGGAGTGATGAAAACTGCCAAAGATTGTTTACAGACCTCCAGCCTTAAGGGAGGATGAGGTGGGGTGGGATGGGATTTCCTTACTGCTGAGAGAGAATGGCCTCAGGTTGCACCAGGGCAGCTTTAGGTTGGCCATGAGGAACAATTTCTTCCTCAAAAGGCTAACCCCAAACCATTCTATGATGCCCTTGAAGATATTTTCCACCTCCAACCATTCTATGATGCTCTTGGAGGTGTTCTCCAACCCCAAACCATTCCATGGTGCTCTTGGAGATCTTTTCCACCCCAAACCATTTTATGATGCTCTTGGGGATCTTTTCCACCCTAAACCATCCTATGATGCCCTTGGAGATCTTTTCCAACCCCAAACCATTCTATGATGCCCTTGGAGATCTTTTCCACCCCAAACCATCCTATGATGCCCTTGGAGATCTTTTCCAACCCCAAACCATCCTATGATGCCCTTGGAGATCTTTTCCACCCAAACCATCCTATGATGCCCTTGGAGACCTTTTCCACCCCAAACCATCCTATGATGCCCTTGGAGATCTTTTCCACCCCAAACCATTCTATGATGCCTTTGGAGATCTTTTCCAACCCCAGACCATCCTATGATGCCCTTGGAGACCTTTTCCACCCCAAACCATCCTATGATGCCCTTGGAGATCTTTTCCACCCCAAACCATTCTATGATGCCTTTGGAGATCTTTTCCAACCCCAGACCATCCTATGATGCCCTTGGAGACCTTTTCCACCCCAAACCATCCTATGATGCCCTTGGAGATCTTTTCCACCCCAAACCATTCTATGATGCCTTTGGAGATCTTTTCCAACCCCAGACCATCCTATGATGCCCTTGGAGACCTTTTCCACCCCAAACCATCCTATGATGCCCTTGGAGATCTTTTCCACCCCAAACCATTCTATGATGCCTTTGGAGATCTTTTCCAACCCCAGACCATCCTATGATGCCCTTGGAGACCTTTTCCACCCCAGACCATTCCATGATTCTACAATTTGACTTCCTAACTCCACTCTCCAACCACCAGAGGTGTACCCCACATGAGACTCCCCCATCACTTTGGCAGGGGGCTTGGATTTGATGCTCTCTAGAGGTCACTTCTAGCCTCTTCCATGCTATGTTTCGATGATTCCACAAATCTACAATTCCATGATCCAACCTTCCCCTACCTCCCCTCAACCTGGGACCCCTTTAACCACTTCCAGGCCCAGCAGCATCTCCCCTGGGAACAGGAACAAGCCCTTAATTTCTTACCTGCTGCTTTGAGCTGCGCTGACCATTACCATGTGCAGAGCTCCCACGCTGTGTGTTCCCAGCCCTCCCTTCCCCTTCTTCTGCTTTTAATGGGTCTCCTCCTGCAGGCTGGAGGTTGGGGAGGGGGTGGTGGTGTCTGTGTGTGTGGAGGGGGAGAAGGTTTCAGCAGGGCTGGGTTTGTACAGTGCTCTCAATGGTCTGTAACGTGCAAGCAAATCTCAAGCTATAATGTAAAGTGTAATAAGCAGTTTGCAGGCAATGAATCTGCAATTAAAACAGTTATAGTTAATTTAAATAGTAGAAAATGAGGTTGATTTAATGCTTATTGATTTGATAATGGGCATGGGCTGCATGTGACCAACCAACTCTGGGTCACAGCAGCTCTCATAAAACCTTCCCTGCTCTTCTTCACAGCATCTTTACCCCCAGCCCCTTTCTTGCCCCCCAATCAAATCCCCCTCACTCATCCAGCACTGCCACTTTAATCCCCTGAAAGCCACAGGGTGGGGGTGGAGTCCTCCAACTCTCCCTCAGGGCTTTCCAGCCAGCTTCCTCCCAAACCCCTTCCCCAGACAAGGATCATTCCTGGTAGGAAAAGTCCTTGCATATCAGCAGAGGCCAAGAGCAGGGCTAAAAATGACCTCCCGAGCAGGGTGGGGTTAATTAAAATTGATTTTGGACTAAGTCCCTCACTCAGCTTCCTAATGGCTGCCAGATTCTCACTCTGGTTCCTTTTTCCCCTCTCTTTTCTGGTAGCATAAGCAAAAAAAACCCTCACAAACCCCCCAAAACTCAAAGCTTTAAAGTCAAGAAGGAAGGAAGGGGTTGGGGAGGGGGGAGGGAGGAGGGGAGGTGGAGTGGGACAGAGTAGTGCAGAGCAGAGCAGGGCAGAGCAGTGTAGGACAGAGCAGAGCAGAGCAATGCAGAGCAATGCAGTGCAGTGCAGTGCAGAGCAGAGCAATGCAGAACAGAGCAGAGCAATGCAGAGCAGAACAGAGCAGAGCAGTGCAGAACAGAGCAGTGTAGTGCAGTGCAGAGCAGAACAGTGCAGTGCAGAGCAGTGCAGGACAGAGCAGAGCAGAGCAATGCAGAGCAATGCAGTGCAGTGCAGTGCAGAGCAGAGCAATGCAGAACAGAGCAGAGCAATGCAGAGCAGAACAGAGCAGAGCAGTGCAGAACAGAGCAGTGTAGTGCAGTGCAGAGCAGAACAGTGCAGTGCAGAGCAGTGCAGGACAGAGCAGAGCAGAGCAATGCAGAGCAGAGCAGAGCAGTGCAGAACAGAGCAGTGTAGTGCAGTGCAGAGCAGAACAGTGCAGTGCAGAGCAGTGCAGGACAGAGCAGAGCAGAGGTTTATTTAGCAGAGCAGAGCAGTGCAGAACAGAGCAGTGTAGTGCAATGCAGAGCAGGGCAGAGCACGGCAGAGCAGAACAGTGCAGTACAGTGCAGAGTAGAGCAGAGCAATGCAGAGCAGAGCAAAGCAGAGCTCCCCTCCCATTTTCCTCATTTTATTCTTGCTCTCCTCCATTTTTCTTGTTTTACTCTTTCTTTCCTCCCATTTTTCCTGTTTTATTCTTTCATTCCTCCCGTTTTCCTCTTTCATTCCCCCATTTTCCTCATTTTATTCTTTCATTCCTCCCATTTTTCCTCTTTTATTCTTTCATTCCTTCCATTTTTCCTCATTTTATTCTTTCATTCCTCCCATTTTTCCTCTTTTATCTTTCATTCCTCCCATTTCCCTCATTTTATTCTTGCTTCCCTCCCATTTTTCTTGCCTTATTCCTACTCTCCTCACAGGTTTCCATCACTTAAGCACCAGGTTGGGGGTTTTTTTTCCAGCTAGGGGAAGGGATTTGCTTAAGCAGGAACATCAAACCCAGGGATCTAATGTTCCACTGTTATTCTTCTTTTTATTAATTAATTTTTTGGCAGAGTCTTTATCAGGCTTCTTTTAATTACCAGCCCTTGGTACCATGTTAATCCTGTGACTACACTGGAGTTAATTCTTGGCTTATTATGTGGTTTTGCCTGTGGGAAGCAAAGCTCAGTTGTAATTAGTTAACCTAAGTTGAGCTTTCTGGAAGGTGCCTGTGGGTGTCTGATCCTCATTCCCCAGTCATTTGGAGTTGCATTTTGGCACTTCTGTGGGGAAGTGCAGCTTAAATGAACCAAAAAAAAAAAAAATAAATAAAAGGAAAAGTTTGGAGCCTCTCAGGTGCACTGAAGCCCAGGGAAGAGCAGACCCCACCTGGAGTCCTGGGTGCAGTTCTGGAGCCCCCAGCACAGGAAGGACATGGAAGTGTTGGAGCCAGTCCAGAGGAAACCACCAAGATGCTGAGAGGGCTGCAGCAGCTCTGCTGTGAGGACAGGCTGAGAGAGTTGGGGCTGTGCAGCCTGGAGAGGAGAAGGCTTCCAGGAGAGCTTGGAGTGGCCTTGCAGGATCTGAAGGGGGCTGCAGGAAGGCTGGGGAGGGAGTATTGACAAGGTCTGGGAATGGCAGGACAAAGGGAATGGGTTTGGAGTGGCAGAGGGGAGATTGAAAGTGGATGTGAGGAGGAAGTTGTTTGCTGTGAGGGTGGTGAGACACTGGCACAGGTTGCCCAGGGAGGTTGTGGCTGCTCCCTCCCTGGAGGTGTTCAAGGCCAGGTTGGATGAGGCCTTGAGTGGGAGGTGTCCCTGCCTATGGCACAGGAGGTTGGAACTGGCTGAGCTTTGAGGTCCCTTTCAACTTTCCCATTCTATGATTCCCAACTTGGGCTTGAGGATACATTTTTTTTTTTCCCACAGCTCACTGCCACCACCAATATTTGGCCAATTACTGGAATGTGGATGAAGCTAAAGAGAGGCTGGGGCTGAAAATCCTGAGTTTGAGCATCCCTCCGGTCGTGCTCCGGAGATCTTCAACCACTAACTCACTATTAAGGAGATTCCCCAAGGAACTGAGGCACTCTGTCGTTTTCAGTGGAGTGGAAATAACACTCTGCCATGGTCCAGCCCCCACCCCAGCTGATCATTTGCCTAAAATCCCTCCTGGTTGTAGTTTAGCAGCAATTGCTGCCAAAATCAGGCAACTCTCCACTCTCAGCTTGTCCCTGAAGCAGCATCTTTGTGTCCCTGCTGCAGTGTCAGCTCTGCCAACTGCCAAGCAGGGACCAGAGATGAGATGAGATGTTTAAAGCCTCCTAGAGGACAGGGGAGAATAAAGGGACCAAGGATGAGATGAGATGGATAAAGCCTCCTAGAGGACAGGGGAGAATAAAGGGACCAAGGATGAGATGAGATGGATAAAGCCTCCTAGAGGACAGGGGAGAATAAAGGGACCAAGGATGAGATGAGATGGATAAAGCCTCCTAGGGGACAGGAGGGAATAAAGGGACCGAGGATGAGATAAGATGAGATGGGTAAAGCCTTGTGGGAGAGAGGAGGAAATAGAGGGACCAAGGTTGAGATGAGATGGATAAAGCCTCGTGGGGGAGAAGAGGGAATAGAGGGACCAGGGATGAAATGAGATGAATAAAGCTTTGTGGGGAAGAGGAGGGGATAGAGGGACCAAGGATGAGATGGATGAAGTCTCATGGGAGAGAGGAGAAGAGAGAGGGACGAGGGATGAGATGAAATGGATAAAGCCTTGTGGAGAAGAGGAGGGAATAGAGGGAACAGGGATGAGATTAACTGGATAAGGCCTCCTAGGGGAGAGGAAGGAATAAAGGAACCAGGGATGGGATGAGATGAAACGAGATGGATAAAGCCTCGTGGGGGGAGAGGAGGGGGTAGAGGGACCAAGGCTGAGATGAGATGGATAAAGCCTCATGGGGGAAAGGAGGGGATAGAGGGACCAGGGATGAGATTAAATGGATAAAACCTCCTAGGGGAGAGGAAGGAATAAAGGAACCAGAGGTGAGATGAGATGGATAAAGCCTCATGGGGGAGAGGAGGGAATAGAGGGACCGGGGATGAGATGGATGAAACCTCCTAGGGGAGAAGAGGGAATAAAGGGACCAAGGATGAGATGGACAAAGCCTTGTTGGGTAGAGGAGGGAATAAAAGGCCAAATTATTTTCTTGACCACTACAAAACAAACTCAGAGCATAACTAAATCACTTTGTGGCTTTGTGTTGGGTCAAGTCAACCTAAACTTCCTCCTCTGAGTCATTTGGGTTTTATTTTTATTTTATTTTGTTTATTTTTACTTTAAACCAAACACTCTGGCTGGGCAGAAAGAGTTAATTTTGGAGCTGATACAGAGAGAGTAAAAGGGGAGGAGGGGAAGAAATCTGCCATACTGCAAACTTGGATAAAGCAGAAAAGATGCAGATGGGTTGGGTCTTGCAGGAGACATTCTGGAGACAGGCCAGCTGCATTTTCCACATGCTGTAGGAGTTAGGCTTTGGACAGATGGGACTCTGGGGTCACCCCAGAAAGCTCCAGTGAAAAGGTTACCTTGTAGGAGCATTAGCCACACTTCTCACCCCCCACACCCCCTCCCCACACCCCCTCCAGGCTCCAGGGGTCAGGCACACTCTACTGTACAGCCACCGTGCTAGAGAAAACAAACAGCCTGCAGCCTGCAGAATGTCAACCAGTGTGGGAAACAGCTTGGGGGGAAAAAAAAAGAAAGGGGAAAAAAAATAATTAAAACCCCCTCTGAGGTTTTTCCTTAGAGCAGGCTGGAGGCATCTGATGTGTTTCTCCCTGCCTGCTCTAAAGAGGAATTCTGCTGCTGCCTTCCTTTGCCAGAGCTGTGGTGGGGAAGGTTGTGTGAGAAGATGGAGGAGATGGGCATGGGGGTAAAATAAATGGAACAGGCTGTCCAGGGAGGTGGTGGAGTCCCCATCCCTGGAGGGGTTTAAGAGGAGGTTGGATGAGGCACTTGGTGCCATGGGTTAGTTAATCAGAAGGGTTAGGTGATAGGTTGGACTGGATGTGGCCCTGAGGATCAGGACCTGGGGGTCTGGGATGGTGAAAAGCTCAACATGAGGCTGTAGTGTTCATGCAGCCCAGACAGCAACTGTGTGCTGGGCTGCAGCAAGAGCAGTGTGGGCAGCAGGGCAAGGGAGGGGATTGTGCCCCTTGGCTCTGCTCTCCTCAGACCCCAGCTGNCAACCACTGAGCAGGGAGACTAAAAAAGGCTTTTCTGTTTCTTCTCGTTTGCCCCTGGTGGTTGGCATCTGCCTCGATGTAGGCATTTTATTTTTAGATGCAACAAATCATTTTTAGGGGGTGGGGAGTGGGGTAGAAAAGCTTTCCACACTGCCCCTTCCCCCTCAGTGCCAACTTTGTTGTTTTGAATGAGTTCTGCCAGCGGAATTCAGCATCTGCTGCAGGCACAGTGAGGTTGGACCCTAGCAGGGGGTGGTGCAGTGTGTGGGGCTCATTCTCTTCCTTCTGGGAGCCTTTGAATGCTTAAGAGGTCTCCTTTGAGCCCCTGGGGAGGTTTATCCACCCTGGAAGGTGGTTGAGGATGGAGGAGGAGGAGTTCTAATCACCCTTTTTGCAGCTGGGGAAACTGAGGCAGCGCAAGAGGTTGGCAGAGTTTTGCAGCAAGGTGAGGAAACAGAAAACAAAATGAGACAGAACAAAACTAAACCAGAGCAAAATAAAATAAAGTAAAATAAAATAAAGTAAAACAAAGTAAAGTAAAATGAAAGTAAAATAAAATAAAATAAAGTAAAATGAAAGTGAAATAAAATAAAATAAAGTAAAATGAAAGTAAAATAAAGCAAAGTAAAATAAACTAAAATAAAGTAAAATAAAATAAAAGTAAAATAAAACAAAGTAAGATAAAATAAAGTAAAATAAAATGAAAGTAAAATAAAATAAAATAAAACAAAGTAAAATAAAATACAATAAAACAAAGTAAAATAAAGTAAAACAAAGTAAAATAAAATACAATAAAATACAAAAAAGTCCAATAAAAGAAAAGAAAAGAAAACAAAGTAAAATAAAATAAAATAAAGTAAAATAAAATGCAATAAAATGAAACAAAATAAAAAGAAAATTAAAATAAAATGAAGTAAAATAAAATAAAATAAAATAAAACCTGAACAAAACAAAACAAAATAAAATAAAATAAAACCAGAATAAAGTAAAATAAGATAAAATAAAATAAAGTAAACCAAAATAAAATACAATCGAATAAAAAGAAAAGAAAAGAAAAAGAAAATACAAATAAAACAAAACAAAGTGAAGTAAAATAAAATAAACCCAGAACAAAACAAAATAAAAGAAAATAAAAGCAGAATAAAATAAAATAAAATAAAATAAAATAAAATAAAATAAAATAAAAAGAGAATAAAATAAAATAAAATAAAATAAATCACTGAAATTCTACTTCTGTTGAAGGAAAAGGCCTTTGGATATCTACAGACCTTTGGTGGTTCCTAAGTCCTCTTGGTCCAAAATCTCCTTAAAATCAGTTGGGAAAACAAACAAACAAACAAACCAAAGGCAAACCCTTTTTGGCTGCAGCTTGCAGTTTTGGTTAGGAGGTTAACAAAGCAGCAAGGTTCTGGTTTCTTTAACCTCTGAGCTGCTTCATTTTTGCTCTGCATTAATAGGTTTGTTCTGGTCTATTAGCAGCAGGACTCCTTTGCTCCTGCCTCATTTTAACTTGGGATAATAGGAGAGGGGGAAAAAAATTAACACTTGGGCTGAAGAGAGAGAAGTTAGGGAGGATAAAGCAAAGGAATTGGGATTTTACGTCCTCTGAGAGGAAAATATGGGACAGCAGCTGGCACTGGGTGGGGGGAGGGAGGAGAAGTGTTGAGGTTTATTTGGGTTAGGGGAAAAAACAAAACAAAACAAAGTCAAACCAAACCAAACCCAAACCCAAATCAAACCAAACCAAACCAAACCAAACCCAAATCAAACCAAACCCAAATCAAACCCAAACCTAAATCAAACCCAAACCCAAACCAAACCCAAACCAAACCAAACACAACCCAAATCAAACCCAAACCCAAACCCAACCAAACCAAACGCAACCCAAACCAAAACCAAACCCAACCCAACCCAACCAAACCAAACCCAAACCAAACCCAAATGCAAACCAAACCAAACCCAAACCCAACCCAACCCAACCAAACCAAACCAAAACCAAACCCAAAAGCAAACCAAACCAAAACCAAACCCAAACCAAACTAAAACCAAAACCAAACCAAACCAAACCCAAACCAAACCTAAACCAAACTCATCCCAAACCAAAACAAAACCAAACCAATACCACGACAAACCCAAACCCAACCCAAACCAAACCAAACCAAACCAAACCCAAACCAAACTCAAACTCAAACCAAACCAAATCAAAGCAAACCAAACTCAAACCCAACGAAACCCGAACACAAAGCAAACCAAACCAAAACCAAAACCAAACCAAACCCAAATGCAAACCTAACCAAAACCAAACCAACGCAAACCAAACCAAAACCAAAACCAAACCAAATCAAAACCCAAATCAAATCCAAAACCAAACCAAACCTAAACCCAAATCAAACCAAACCAAACCAGAACCAAAACAAACCAAACGCAAATCAAACCAAATCAAACCAAATCCAAACCCAAACCAAATCCAAAACCAAACCAAATCCAAAACCAAACCAAATCTAAAACCAAAGCAAACTCAAACCCAACCAAAACCACCAAAACAAAATAAACCAAACCAACAAATGGAGAAAAAAAAAAAACCAACAAAACAAAAAAGCAAACCACCAAAACTTGGAAACTAAGAGCAAAACAAAAATTTATGCCTGGGTGGAGGAGAGAGAAGTTAGGGAGGATAAATCAAATTATTTGGGATTTTATGTCCTCTGAGAGGAACTGGGGCAGCAACTGGCACTCTGTGTGTGTGTGGTGAGGATTGTTTGGCTTAAGGAGAGCAAAACCAAAGCACACAGCCAGAATCAGGAAGCATAAAGCAAGCAGAGCTTTGCCTCTCCCCTTTTGTGGCAGGGCTGGGAACACTGAGCTCCATCCCTTCCTTTCCCGGGAATGCTTTGCTGGGTCCTGCTTTTCTCAGGCTTGGGATGGGATTTTTTTTTTTTTTTCCCCCACTTCTTTTTCTCATTTGTGGGGGCTCTTTGTGAAAGTGGAGCTGTCGCCTGCCTCCACCCAGATGAATTCCCCCTGGCCTTAGGGCTCATAACCCAGCGGGCAGGGTCATGGCTGGTTTAGCTGGGGCTGGCTGCTCTCTCTCTCTCTCTCTGCCAAGTGATGTCTGTGTTTGGGGGGGGGGAAGAATGTGTGTTAAAAAGGACTAATGGTCCCACTGTCCATCAGGCTGGGCAGCCCTGGAGGTCATCTGGCGGTCAAATCCAAATCATTCCAGCCTGTTCCCCAATGCTGCTGGCTTGGGCTGTGTGCCTGGAGTCTCTTTGGTACCCAGAGAGTGAGCTGGGATGGGGTTTAATGGCTGGGGGTTGAGGAGGATAGTGAAGAGGATGAGGAGGGTGAGGTTTGCTCCTCAGCAACTGGCTGCAGAGGCTGCCCAGGGGTGGGTTGTGAGGGGGCTTGGAGCACAGGCAGTGTCCTGGGGAAAGAAAGAAAATGTAGTTTCACAGGAGCAGTCCTGAATCCCAGTGTGTTGGGGTTGGAGGAGACCTCTGGAGATCATCCCAACACCATAGCATGGTAGAGGTTGGAAGGGACCTCTGGAGATCATCCAGACCAACCCCAGCACCACAGCATGGTAGGGGTTGGAAGGAACCTCTGGAGATCATCCAGACCAACCCCAGCACCACAACATGGCAGGGGTTGGAAGGGACCTCTGGAGATCATCCAGATCAACCCCAGCACCACAGCATGGTAGGGGTTTGAAGGAACCTCTGGAGATCATCCAGACCAATCCCAGCGCCACAGCATGGTAGGGGTTGGAAGGAACCTCTGGAGATCATCCAGACCAACCCCAGCACCACAGCATGGTAGGGGTTGGAAGGAACCTCTGGAGATCATCCAGACCAACCCCAGCACCACAGCATGGTAGGGGTTGGAAGGGACCTCTGGAGATCATCCAGACCAACCCCAGCACCACAGCATGGTAGGGGTTGGAAGGAACCTCTGGAGATCATCCTGTCAACCCCCCCTGCTAAGTCAGGGTCACCCACAGCAGCTTGCCCAGGACCACGATGGCTCAGTGGGTGTTGATTTCCTTGGATTCCATCCCAAGGAAGGATTCATGAGATGGATTTTGAGCTCAGGGTCAGTGGGATGGATTCTGAGCTCAGAGCTGGTGAGGCTGAAGAGGGATTTGGGAAGGGTTGTGTGGAGGAAGGGCACATTCCCTGCAGAGGAAGGATTCCCATGGGGAGAGAGGCTTTGCCCATGGTCAGATGGGGAGGAAATCTGAGCTTGCAATTAGGAAAGGAGCTGGATCCAGAGGCTGCTCTGCTCTTAATTGGGATGGACGAAATTCTGCTTCCTCTCTTGCCGGTGGTGCTGGTGTCAGGTTCTCAGCGTGGGCTTCATTGCCCTCTGCTGACAGCAGCAGCAGCAGAGCCGCAGAGCCGCAGAGCCGCAGAGCCTGGACGGATGCAGGTGCTGGAGCCAGGATGTGAGGCTCATCCTGGGGGGGGGGTGTGGTAGTGGTGGAGATGCTTGAAGTCATCCCAGCGTCTGCAGCCAAATTTTGCAACTGGCAGCAATTTCTGCAGCAGACCAAGCTCCTGCAGCCAGGCTCTTTAGTACATTTGAATTCCTGGCTCCTGGCTAAAAGTGTTTGTGTTTGAAACTCATCCCTGGTCCAGTCCAGTTTCAACGACCCAAACTGCAGCAGCTCATCTTCCTCTGACTTTCATTTCCAGATCTCAGGCTAAATTATTATTATTTTTTCTTTCCCTCTGGACAGGGAAAAGAGTCAGGCCTGAAGGGCTAAGTTGGCTGCTGCTGTTATTTCATTTAGAGGAGGTTTAGGTTGGATGTGAGGAGCAATTTCTTTTCCTGGCACAGGCTGCTCAGGGAGGTGGTGGAGTCACCATCCCTGGAGGTGTTCATGGCATGGATCTGGCACTTTAGGACATGATTTAGTGGCCATGGTGGTGTTGGGTTGATCTCAGAAGGCATTTCCAACCCAAACAATTCCATGATTCTGTGACTCATCAACATGGAGCAAAGCACAGCCCCTGAGATGCCTCCCACCACAAGTCTACCTGCACTATTCCAGGACTCCAACCCGGGTACTGGAGAGGATTATCCCCACCAGGATGTGCAGGATTTGATCCATCCTGGCTTTGGTGTTAGCAGGGGAGGTGGAAGTGAGGATCTGCAGAGATCCTTTGCAACCCTGCCCCTCTCCATCCTCCCCCCCCATGCTGGGATTCTGTGAAAGGGAATAAGCTGGAGGAACTGGAAGATGCCCAAAAGGAGAGCTGAAGCTAATGCTCAACTTCTGGTAGTGCCTCTCCCAAGCAATTCCTGACCCCTTAGAGGTCAAACCCTCCTTTTCCTGCAGGGTTCCAACTCAGCTAATTTTTTTTTTCTCTATCCTTAAACATCTCCTCAAGGAGAGAGAAAAAAAAAAAAATCAAACCAACAAACCCAACCAGCAACCCTCCAGGCTCTCCACCTTATCTTTATGGCACTGCTGCTTGATTCCTTACATTGTTTCCCAGATAAGACCACGTGCCAGAGATTGGGGGAATGGTCTCCATCCTTCAACCAGGGCTTTTGAAGCCTGTGGATGGCTCAGGGACAGCCTTTGGCAGCAAAGGAGCTGGGCAAAGCGTTGAGTTCATTGCTGTGTTCAATTGATTGGGGGGAAAATTTATGCTTAATTACAAAATGGATTAGGATCTAGCAGGGCCTCTTCTTGTAAAAGGCTCTGCATTAGTTAGGATGAAAATGGAATTGAGTGACTGGCACTGGAGTTACACAGGAGAATGTCCCCAGAGCAGTGGCAGTGATGCTCAGGTTCCTCCAGGGCCTTCTGGATTCCCGCTGGTGAGGTCACATCTTGAGTTCTGGGGGTCCCTCACTCCAAGAAGGGTATGTCACCTGCAGACCAGTGCCAAGTGGTGTCCCTCAGGGGTCAGTGTTGGCACCAGTGCTGTTTAATGTCTTTGTCAGTGCCATGGACAGAGGAATCAGTGCACCCTCAGCAAATTTGCAGCTGACACCAAGCTGTGTGGCACAGTCGACTTGCTAGAGGGCAGGGATCCATCCAGAGGGACCTGGACAGGCTGCAGAGCTGTGCCCAGGCCAACCTCATGAAATTCAACAAGGCCAAGTGTAAGGTCCTGCACCTGGGTAGGCACAATGCCAAGCACAGCTCCAGGCTGGGTGGGGAATGGCTGAAAGCAACCCTGAGGAAAAGGACCTTGGAGTCTGGGTTGATGAAAAGCTCAACATGAGCCTGCAGTGTGCATGGTAATGACAGGNATTTATTCTTTCTCCTTCCTTTTTCTACTCATCCTCCTTCCTTTGCCACTCATCCTCCTTCCTTTGCCACTCATCCTCCTTCCTTTGCCACTCATCCTCCCTCCTTTGCCACTCATCCTCCCTCCTTTACCACTCATTCCCCTTCCTTTGCCACTCATTCTCCCTCCTTTACCACTTGTTCCCCTTCCTTTACCACTCATCCTCCTTCTTTTACCACTCATTCTCCTCATCACAGAGTGGTTATTATCCCTGTGGAGCTTCTTCCCCCTCTGCCATTCCATTTACCTGTCTCTCCTTGTCTTGGCTGACAGATCTGTGCCGTTGAGTGCATCTTCAGGCTGCCTTCCCAGTTTCCAGCCTGCTGTCCACTCATTGCTCTATTCAATTAGGGGCTGAAGTGAGGAGAATAATTTCCTGACCCCTCTCTCTCCTTAACAGGTAAACTAGAAAATCATACACATGCATCTCCAGCCCCTGCTGACCTTGGGAGGCAAATTTAAGTGGATTTATTGCTGTCAGCTGCAGGCAAATATTGAAAAGGTTTGGGGTGGTTTGTTTTGTTTGGGTTTGTTGGTTTTTTTTGTCTGAGAGGGGGTGGTGGTGGTGCTGGGGCTGCTGAGATGCTTTGACTGCTGCTTAATAACATCTCACTTGGCCGCCGTTAATTCAATTGATATTAATTAGGCTGCAATAGGAGGAGCAAGAGAACATCAAGAGAGGGTTTTGTTGTTGTTGTTTTCTGCACGTTGGCTTCCACCAATGAATCATTTTCCAGCGTGGCATTTGCTAATGGGCCTTGTTTTGTTTTGCTTAGACATTAAGCAAGAGTTAGGATAGGGAGAAAGCAGAGCTGGGGAGAGCCACGATCCCAACTCTCCTCTGGGATCAGCTTCTCCTGCTTAGAATTCTTTCTTTTTCTTTCCTTCCTTTATTTTTTAAGGCAACAATTGTCCAACTCTTCAGATCCATCACGTTATTCACATGGTCTAAAAAGGCAGCAGATCTAATTTCCTTGCTTTGACTCTCTTTATTAGGGTATTGGCTCTATCTCCTGTCCCTGCAGACTGATATTTTATTAGCTGTTAACAATGATCTGATAGAGGGAAAGGAGTTCACGCTTCGAGATGTTATTTATTTTGGTGTGTTTGTTCCTGGGTGAGGGTTGTTCTTGTCCCCCTCCTCCTCCTCCTCCTCCTCTTTTTTCCCGGCTTTGGACATTTCCAGCTGAGAAGCTTCGTCGGGAAATGTCGCCACTGCCACCTGCTTGCAAAGCAGGGACTGACACGCACCCGGCGGGGCCGTGCGGGATGGAAGGTGTGGGATGAGGGATGCGGGATGGAGGATAAAGGGTGAGGGTTAGAGGAGGAATGTGGGAAGGTGGAGGATGTGGAGTGGAGGAGGATGTGGGATGTGAGATGAAGGATGAAGGATATGGGTTGTGGGATGCAAGATGAGAGATGCAGGATGCAGGGTGCAGGATACGAGATGCAGGATACAGGATGTGGATGCAGGATGAAGGAAGAGAGTTGCAGGATGCAGGATGTAAGATGAAGAATCCAGGATATGGGATGTGGGATGCAAGATGAGGGATGAAAGATGGAGGGTGTGGGATGGAGGATGTGAGATGCAGGATGGAGGGTGTGGAATGAAGGATGAAGGATGTAGGATGCAGGGCACAGGATATGGGATGCAGGATGGGAGCTGCAAGATGCAGGATATGGGATAAAGGATGTGGGATGAGAGATGCAAGATTCAGGGTGTGGGATGGAGGATGCAGGATGAAGGATGCAGGATAAGGGATGAAGAGGATGGGATGTGGGATGTGTGATGCAGGATACAGGGTGGAGGATGAAGAATGTGGGATAAGAGATGCAGAATAAGGGATGTAGGATGTGGGATGAGAGGTGCAGGAAGCAGGGTGTGGGATGGAGGATGCAGGATATGGGATGAGAGATGCAGGGTGTAGAGTACAGGATGAAGGAAGTGGGATAAGGGGTGCCGAATATGGGATGTAGGATATGGGATGAGAGGTGCAGGAAGCAGTGTGTGGGATGGAGGCTGCAGAGTATGGGATGTAGGATATGGGATGTAGGATATGGGATGAGAGGTGCAGGAAGCAGGGTGTGGGATGAGGGCTGCAGGGTGTGGGATGTCGGATATGGGATGAGAGGTGCAGGAAGCAGGGTGTGGGATGAGGGCTGCAGGGTGTGGGATGTAGGATATGGGATGTAGGATATGGGATGAGAGGTGCAGGAAGCAGGGTGTGGGATGAGGGCTGCAGGGTGTGGGACGCTGGACGCAGGCTTCAGGATGAGGACCGAAGGGTGCTGAATACAGGATGCTGGGTGCAGGATGTGGGATGGGAGATACAGCAGCACCCAGAGAGCTGAGGTGGGTGCTGCACAGCAAGCCCCAGCCTGTCTCCTAGCTAGAGGGGTGGGAGGTGTGTGTGTGTGTGTTGGGG
>VWZE01011203.1:1281-15175 GCA_013396675.1 Eubucco bourcierii
TGTCTACAATATCCCAGGAATCCCAGTAATTGTCTTATTTGTCTCCTAGTTTGGGGTGGAGGTAAGTCAAGTATACCTTTTACTCACTCGGGGTCTAAAAGCTTCTCACCCTTGCTCAACCAATGCCCTAAATATTTGACTTTCTCTTCAGTGAACTACAGCTTTGATTTTGATACTTTTAATCCCTTTAAGCTCAGAAAGTTTAACAACCTAATACTTTCCCTTCTTACTGTGCTTTGTTCTTTTCCTGCTATTAATAAATCATCCACATATTGTAATAAAACTGCCCCTTGCCCTACTTCAGATTCCTCTAATATCTGCCCAAGTGCTTGTCCAAACAAATTCAGGGACTCTAAATCCCTGTGGCAGTACAGTCCACCTTAACTGCTGTCTTTGGTGAGTTTCAGAGTTTTCCCATTCAAAAGCAAAATAATTCTGACTCTCTTCCTTAAGAGGGCAGGCCCAGAAGTCATCCTTCAAATCAGTTACAGTATACCATACAAGGTGTGGAGATAATTTACTGAGCAAAGTATATGGGTTAGCTGCCACAGGAAACTGGGTGAGAGCTCTTTTATTTACTGCTCTCAAGTCTTGTACCAGCCTATAACTGCCATTTGGTTTCTTCACAGGTAGAATGGGAGTATTGTGAGGTGATATACAAGGTTCTAATCCTTGCTCCAACAGCCATTGCATGGCTGGTTGTAATCCTTTCCTCCCTTCCTGGGGAATGGGCTGTTGTTTTATCCTTATAGGGTCATCAGGATCCTTAATTGTGACTTCTATGGGTCTAATCTCCCTGCCGACTCCGAGCTATACCATATGTCTGGGTTGATTAAGTTTTCATCCTCTGCAGTAAGAACACACAGCTTTGCTTCCACCCTGTTTTCCCTAACTTCCAAATTAATTCCTAACTCCACCATTAAATCCCATCCCAACAAACTATACTCTGCCACAGGCATCAATAAAAATGATCCTAAAATGAATTTAGAAAGTGTTTCAATCTGAACCTCTTTTATGAGAGGTACCTTGAAAGGTTCTCCTTTAGCCCCTATGTCTTGTATTTTGTCTGCTGATTCTTTGAAATCCAGGGGAATATTCTGTGTAGTTGACCTTTCAGCTCCCGAGTTCCCCAGGAATTCATACTCCTGTTGCTGGGATCTCTGTCGTTCCTCCTTACCGCTGCAACAAAAATCCTTGCCTGTTTCTTATGATTTTCCTCCTCCCTTCTCACATACACCTTTTGATCCTCCCTCAGGAGTTCATCTAAGCCTCACTCCTGCCATTCATCCAGTTTCTCAAGTTCTCTTCTAATATCTGGCCATGATTTGGCTACAAACTGTGATTTTAATAGAGCTTGTCCCAGCTGTCCAGCGGGGTCCAATCCAGAAGATAGTTGGAATAACTTACACAGCCTTTCCAGCCAGTCAGTTGGGGTCTCATCTCTTTTTTGTCGCTCCTTAAGAGCTTTATCAGTATTCTGGCCCCTTGGCACAGATTCTCTAACTCCCTGGATGGTATCTCTAAGATCTGTCATCTCTTGTCGATGGGTTGGATTCTGATTGCCCCAATTAGGTCTCTCTAGAGGCCACTTCACTTCTCCGGCTGGTCCCTGCTGATGCCGATGTTCCCAGTCCCTCATAGCAGCTCTCCTGATCATTTCCCTTTCTTCCACTGTAAATAAATTCTCAGGATAGCCTGTAGCTCATCCCAGGTATGTATATTTGGACCTAAAAATTGGTCGAACCTTTCAGCCACCCCCAAGGGGTCTTCCAGGAGATTTCCCATTTCCTTTTTAAACTCCCTGACATCTCCTGTGTTTAAGGGGACAGATATGAATCCTACTCCGGGTTAAGGAGCTCCCATAGCTACTTCCCTTAAGGGGTATAATCCCTTCTCCTTCCTGGTCCTGCTCCTAGTCACTGGTCCGTCAGAGTTTACCTCACCCGGTCTGGGTAGATCCTCAGGGGCTATTTCTGGAGCTTCCTCAGGAGCTGAGGAGTGAGTGAGAAAAGTAAAAACAGCGCTGGGCGGCCAGGGGAGTCTCCTGCTCCAGCCTACAGCTCGCAGAGGTTTGTGCCTGAGTGCTCCTTTTTAGAAAGCAAGCTGAGGAGAGTTTTGCAACCCGACACTTTCCGCTGTCCTTCTACGCCCCCACCCCCTTTTACACACACATGCTGCTCAACTCTGCTCTGACCTTCTCCTTAATTGCTATCAGTTGAAGGAATGATGCTTCTCCCCTGTCTTGTTTTGGTTTTGTTCCCCTGGTAGCTATCAGTTTCAGGAGGACCGTTCTAGACAGGAGCCTTTTGAGAGCAGCTTCAAAGAAAGGAAAAGAACAAACCCTAGTCTTGTTAAAGAAAAACAGAAGCTGTAGTTCTAGCTTTAGTAATCATAACAATTTTGAAGCATGAAGTAGTCCTTTTATGTAATTTACAAATGCTCATGGGTGTCACTTAGCACAGAGAGGCCTAGAGTGAGGTGGTTTGAACATTCCCTCCTGCCTTAGCAGTTTCCCAGTCTGCTTGCTGTGGTTTATCCAAGCGACAGAGTGGAAACTTCTCTTTCCATGGAGCTGCCACATTTCTTCAGAGGCCATCTGAGCTGGGGCCCAGAGCCTCCTGCACTGCAGCTCAACCTGCAGCCACCTGATCTGTGAGAAGCAGTTTTTTGAGCTGGGAAGGACAGGTTGCTGGAGCCAGGCCCTGGACTGAGCATGGGGGAAAGGGAAGGAGGAAAGGGAAGGAGGAGAGGAAAGTCTGGCAGAACCTGCTGTGGCCTCTGCTCCAGGACACACAAAAGGATGCTCAGCTTGGCACAGGTGAGGCCTCTTTGGCATGTACAAGGTTTTGAGCAGGACCAAAATCAATGCTCTCTCATGACAGTTGCAGAAGGTGACAGCAGCACCTGCTAAAGGGAAAGAGCACTGCAAGGAAGGGAGAGACAAGACTGCCTGAATCACCTCCCTGGAAGTGTTTTGGTGCCAGTTTGTGAGAATTTGCCTTGAAACAGATATTAAAAACACTCACACACCTTTGAGAATCCTGTGCCTTGGTTGAAGTGTCCTGTGCATGCTGCTGCCAGTATTTGTTAGGCACCTCAGTAACCTCACAACCTTTTTTCTTCCAGTTATGACATGCACTGATTACATCCCAAGACCATCGAATGATTATACCTCACAAATGTACTCTGCAAAGTAAGTAAAGCCTTGGTGCTGAGCTCTGCAGCTCCTGCTGCTTTCTACAGCAATCTTCTTGCCTCTTGGAAGGCTGCAAATCACTTTCATATCCTCTGCCTACACAAACTCACTGCTGTAGGTGCTGAAGCTGATTGAGGCCTCCCTCTGGCTTCAGTGGCTGCTAGTTTGTGACCACAAGGATAAATGAGCCCCTTGGAGTAGTTCACAGCACCCTGGGCTTGGTGAGGGCTGCCCACTGAGGGTGCAGCAAACTGGACAGGTGAATGTAAAGGATTCCCTTAAAGCAGAGCATTCCTGGGGGATTCCCTTAAAGCAGAGGGTTCCTGGGGGATTCCTGAAGCCAGCAGAGGGTTCCTGGGAGATTCCTGAAGCCAGCAGAGGGTTCCTGGGGGATTCCTGAAGCCAGCAGAGGGTTCCTGGGGGATTCCTGAAGCCAGCAGAGGGTTCCTGGGAGATTTCTGAAGCCAGCAGATGGTTCCTGGGGGATTCCTGAAGCCAGCAGAGGGTTCCTGGGGGATTCCTGAAGCCAGCAGAGGGTTTCCTCATGGTTCACCTGTTTGTGGATCTCCATCATTCCTTCCTCTTGCACCACAGCAGGCACTGATGCCCTCTGCTTGCTTTTGTGTGGTCTCTGTGTGTGTTTCAGTGGTTTTGACACAAGCTGCTGTGTTATGTCATAGTCATAGAACGTCAGGCAGGAAGGGACCTCGGGGAACATCTGCTGCAGTGTTTCTTGGCAGCAGCCTGGTCTGGACAAGATGTCCCAGTACCATGTCTAGCCAAATCTGAGAAGTGTCCAGGGCAGGTATAAATCTGGTTTTCAGCTTAAATTTGGGTTCTTAGCTTTAGGAAACTAACTGCTTGTGCCTGTTGGAATAGGGAATTTGTTCTCCCCCTCTGTCCCTGCCTTCCCAGTCCTGGAGTGGGCACTGGTGCTCTGGCATCACAGGGGAAAGGCTTTCCCCTGGCATCGCTGCGAGAAGCAGGCAGAAAGATAAACCCAAGAGCCTTGGGAAGCAGCAGCAGGTTGTTACCCTGAGCCCTGCTGGGTTTCTTTCTAAAGCAGGGGGGTTTGGTGATCTCTGGGTTGCAAGAAGCAGAATGTAACAAGTTTTTCTCTGCTGTTGTCCTTTCTCCGGCACCAGGCCATATGCACACATCCTGTCTGTACCTGCCTCGGAAACCATCAGCCCCTACCCTGCTCAGGCTCAGTACCAAGCCCTACAGCAGTCTCAGCCCTACACCATCTACCCTCAGACCACCCAAACCTATGGACTACCTCCTTTTGGTAAGAAGCAACTTTGCAAAGCCTCCTCAGTGCCTGCAGGTGGTGTTCTGTGTCTCACTGCAAACCCAGCGTGAGCAGAGAACCTGCCTGGCCTGACTGTGGGTCAGTTCTGGCCTCAGCCTGGGACTGCACCTTAGAAAATACTCCCCACAAAGCTCTCTGCTTTGCCCTGCTGAGACCACAGCTGCAATATTGTGTCCAGCTCTGGGCTCCTCAGTTCAGGAGAGACAGAGACCTGCTGGAGAGAGCCCAGCAGAGAGCCATGAGGGTGAGTGGGGGACTTGAGCATCTCCCCCGTGGAGAGAGCCTGAGAGGCCTGGGGCTGCTTAGTCTGGAGAGGAGAAGGCTGAGAGGGATCTGAGCAGTATCTGAGGGGTGGGGGTCAGTGGAGGGGGCTATGCTCTTTTGGGTGGTGCACAGCAATAAGCCAAGGAGAATGGATACAAACTGGGACATGGAAGGTTCCATCTCAACATGAAGAGAAACTTCTTTGGTGTGAGGGTGCTGGAGCCTGGAGCAGGCTGCCCAGAGAGGTTGTGGAGTCTCCTTCTCTGGAGACTTTCCAAGCCCCCCTGGGTGTGTTCCTGTGTGCTTTGCCCTGGGTGCCCCTGCTCTGGCAGGGGGGTTGGACTCAATGATCTCTGGAGGTCCCTTCCAACCTCTAAGGTTCTGTGGTTCTCCTGCCATCAATTTGTCTCCTCTTGCAGCTTTCCAGATGGTTCTTACTTCAGGAAGATCATTTTGTCCTCTTGTGGTTTAGCTGTCTTTGGTAGAAGGCTCCGTGTCAGATGGAGGCAGGTGGCAGGTGGTGTCCCTCAGGGGTCTGTACTGGCACCAGAGCTGTTCACTACCTTCAGCAAACAGGATTGGGGCACCCTCAGCACATCTGCAGATAACACCAAGCTGAATGGTGTGGTTTGAAGGCCGAAGGTTGGGATGGCATTCAGAGGGACCTGGGGAGGTGGCTGAGGAGAATCTCAGTGAGGTTCAATAAGGCAAACTTCAAGATCCTGCACTTGGCTCAAAGCAATCCTCAATATCAGTCCAGGCTGGGGGAGGAGAAGACTGAGAGCAGCCCTGCAGAGAAGGACCTGAGAGTGCTGGGGGTGAGAAGCTGGGCAAGGAGCCAGCTATGGGCACTGCCAGCCCAGCAGGCCAAGGGCAGCCTGGACTGCATCCAAAGCAGTGTGGGCAGAGGTGGAGAGAGGAGATCCTGCCCCTCTGCTCTGTTCTGGGGAGACCTCACTAGCAGGGCTGGGGCCAAATATGGAGGTCCCAACACACAAAGAACATGGAGCTGCTGGAGAGGGTCCAGGGGAGGCCACAAAGATGATCAGAGGCTGGAGAAGCTTCCCAGAGGGGACAGACTGAGAGAGCTGAGCTGCTCAGCCTGAAGAAGAGAAGGAGACCTCAGAGCTGCATTTCAGTATCTGGAGAGGACCTGCAGGCAGGCTGGGGAGGGTCTGCTCAGAAGGGGCTGTGGGGACAGCCTGAGGGCAATGGTTTGAAACTGGAGCAGGGCAGAGTTAGGTTGGGCACCAGGAGAAAGTTGTGCAAAGTGAGGGTGGGGAGCACAGGCTGCCCAGGGAGGTGGTGGAGGCTCCATCCCTGGAGGCAATCAAGCTCAGCCTTGCTGTGTCCATGGGCAGCCTGCTGTGGTTGGAGCTGTCCCTGTTCACTGCAGGGGGTTGCACAAGATGCCCTTGGAGGGTCCCTTCCAACCCGATGAGTCTGTGAGGCTGTTTGTTTCCTTGTCAGTGCAGTCACTGCAGACCTCCCCTCACAGCCTCTCTGCTCAAGGTGTTTTCCTTTCCTGCTGGCTGCACAGAGTTAAGACTTTTTGTTTCCATCTTTCCCCCAATGGACATTTTGTGCTGCAGTGTCTCTGATCACTAGGTAAAGAAATTTGCTGAGATTGCTTTAACCCCTGAGTCCTCTGTCAGCCACTGCAGTGTCTGCAGATGCTTGCAGGGTAGGGGTCCTGCTGCAGCTGGAGGGTGGGGGCTGAGCTCTTCACCTTGTGCCTCCTTACACTGCCTGGAGGGACACCCTGGGCTGTTGCTGTGGCAGCAGGCAGTGGCCATGCTCCTGCCTGGGCACCAGCAGTGCAGGCAACCACGTCCTAGCTTCTGGGTGGGTTAGCTGGTGAAAGGAGCTGCTGCTCTGGCCTTGCACTCGTGTGCTCTGTGTGCTCCAGGGGGGCAAAATCCCATGGGATTGACTGCCACAGAGTCAGAGAACGTTAGGGGTTGGGAGGGAGCTCCAGAGATCATCCAGCCCAAGGCCCCTGCCAGAGCAGGGGTACCCAGGGCAGGGCACACAGGAACACAGCCAGGGGGGTTCTGGAAAGTCTCCAGCAAAGGAGACTCCACAGCCTCACTGTGCTGCCTGCTGGGCTGCAGGAGGGCACTGCTGGCTCCTGGGGAGCTGCTCAGCAACCAGCACCCCCAAGGCTCTTTCATCAGGGCTGCTCTCAACCTGTTCTGCACCCAGCCTGGATTTGTCAGCTGCAGGACCCTGCAGTGTGACTTGTTGAACCTCCTGCAGTTGGCACTGGCCACTTGTCAAGCCTATCAAGATCCCTCTGGATGCCATCCCTGCCCTAAGTGAGTCCAGCACCACACAGCTTGGTGTCCTCAGCAGACCTGCTGTGAGGGTGCCCTCAATGCCTCTGCCCATGGCACTGAGATGTCAAACAACACTGGAGCCAGGACAGACCCCTGAGGAACTCCACTTGTCAGTGGTCTGCACCTGGGCATTGAGCTGCTGATCACAACCCTTTGAGTCCATCCATGTGGCCAGTTCTTTACCCATCAGGTGGGCCTCCATCAGGTCTATGCCTTTCCACCTCAGAGCCAAGGTTGTGCTGTTGAAAGGTCAGAATGTGGAGCAAACCCACACACACTTTCAGATCCACCTGGAGGTCAGGAAAAGGAGTTTCCCTGTGCTTGAGGGGTCTGTGGGAGGAAAAGGATTGCTCTGCAGTAGCTGGGAGGCAAGGGCTGGATTAGGCAGTGCCTCCCACACCTCCTTTGCCCTGTGTCAGAGCTGAGCTGCATTGCTCTGATAGTTGAGCACTGTGAAGTGGAAGCTCTGCAGGGTTAAGTGTGGGGCTGGTTTATGAGCACCTCAGGGCTGCTCTTGGTATTTGCTGCTTCTGCATTTCCAGCTCAGCCCCTGCCAGCAGGGTTCAGGCAGGGTTGCCCTTTCAGGGCTTTAGAACAAACCAGGCCTCCCCAGCCCTTGTCATCAGGATGCCCTCAGGGGGATCAGGACCCAGCTGGCTCTGTGCACATGCCCTGGGGAGCCAAAGCTCTCTGCCTGTTGTGTTTGCTGAGCTCCCTTCAGGAGAGCTTTCCCTGGGAGGCTGAAGCAGTGTGGAGACTTGTGAAGCTGTGTCCCAGCTCAGCTCTGCAGTCAGCAGTGCAGTTTGTCTGCTGGGTGCCATCTCCCTCCTCACTGTGGCTGAAGTGATCTCTGCCTGGCCCTGTACTGTGTTTGCTGGAAGGTTCTGCTCTTCCCTGGCATCCTGTGCTTTAGTTCACAAAATCACAGAGCTTTAGGGGTTGGAAGGGAGCTCAGGAGATTGATCCAAGCCCCCTGCCAGATCAGGGTCAGCCAGGGGAGGGCACACAGGAACACAGCCGGGGGGGGCTGGAAAGTCTGCCTCTCTGGGCAGCCTGCTTCAGTTTCCAGCACCCTCACACTGACAAAGTTTTTCCTTCTGTGGCACCTCCTCTGCTCCAGCTGGCACCCAGTGTCCCTTGTGCTGCCCTTGGCCATCCCTGAGCAGAGCCTGGCTGTGTCCTGCCCACACTGCCCTGCACATCTTTAGCAGCAGTGAGGGCAGCCCTCAGGCTCCTCTGCTCTGTCATCCCAACGACCTCCTGGGTTCCAGCTTGTGCCCCTTGTTCCACAGTCCTGTCACTGGGCACCAGCAGAAAGAGCCTGGCACCTTCATCCTGGCAGCCACTCCTCAGATACTGATAGACACTGCTCAGATCCCTCTCAGCCTCCTCCTCTCCAGACTAAACAGCCTCAGGGCTCTCAGCCTCTGCTCAGCAGAGACATTCCAGTCCCCCCCCAGCCACCCTCTCATCTCCCAGTGGATGCTGCCAGCAGACACTTCTGTCTCTTGGTTCCTTCCCTTCCCTTGGTCTGTTTGCTGTTCATTGACAGTTTGTTGTGGCTCTGCTCTGTGCTGCTCTCAGTGTCCTCAGGTGGTTTGCTCTGCTGTGTGCTGGGAGTTTTAAAGGCAAATCTGTTCTGTAGGTGTGGTCACCTGTGCTGGCTTAAGGGTTGGGCTCCATGGTTTAAAGGTCCTTCCCAGCCCAGATGACTCCCTGACTCCTCAACAGGCAGTTACATGAGACACAGGACCTGCCTTTCCCCTTCTCCCCCTGGCACTGGGTCAGGATGCACAGAGCCAGCACAGGTGACTTAAAAACCACAGAGCAGGATCCTGGAAACCTGAGATGTGCAGATTTATACAGTGAAAAAAAAGGAGGCTGAGAGCAGACCTCACTGCCCTCTGCAGCTGCCTGAAAAGAGGTTGGAGTGAGGTTGGTGTTGGCCTCTTCTCCCAGGTGGCCAATGACAGGACAAGAGGAAATGGCCTCAGACTGCACCAGGGGAGGGTTAGGTTGGAGACTAGGAGGAAATTTTTACTGCAAGAGTGGTCAGGGATTGGAACAGGCTGCCCAGGGAGGTGCTGGAGTCGTCATCCCTGGAGGTGTTCAAAAGTCAGGAGATGTGGCACTGCAGGACATGGTCTGGTGCTCAGGGGGGTGCTGGGCAGAAGGTTGGAGTCCATCTCAGAGGCCTTTTCCAACCCAAGCAACCTGATTCTGGCCTCGGGGGAATGTCCTCCTGAGGTGGCAGGCCAAGATGTTTGAAAGGGGTCTCAGGCTTCTGACCCTTGGGGGGCAGGAAGCAGGGTCTGTAACATTTGGTGGGGGAGAGGTGGTGTTTTGGGGGTGTCTATATTGGGCTGGGAGGGAGTTTATGTTTTTTAATCCAAAGGTTCTGGAATTCAGAGGTACTTAGGCTGCTTCTGAGTGTGGCAGCAGGAATTTCTCTGCAGACCTGAGCAGGAGAGCAGAGTTTGCCCTTGGCTTCATCTGTTAAACATCTGCTGAGATGTGATCAGTCGTGGGCAGGTCTTGGTGGGCTGTGAGGGCTGTTAGCAAGTGCCTGCATTCTCAGTGAGTATGAGGAAGATCCCCAAAGTGCTGCTTGCAGTGCTGGAGATGAGGCAGTGCTGCCTGCTCAGCACTCTGTGTGGGCATGCATAGTGCAGAGGACACTCCACAAATTGCCTCTGCTCACAGAATCTCCACTCAGCAGGTGAGGAGTTGGCAGCTTGCTCAGAGGCTTGGCTCAGAGATTTCCAGGGCTCCCTGTGGGGTGTTGGTTTCTCAGCCAAGGAGGCAGCAGGAGCTCTGCAGCTGCAGAGCAGTTGTGTTCAGCCATGAAGTTCAAGCAAAGTGACAAACAGTTGTGGCCTTGAGATCCCTGTGGGCAGGAGGCAGCCTTCAGAGCTGTCACCTGTGCTGGTGCCAGTTTGTCACCTCTGTTTTTGATGGTGCTGCTGCATTGTTCTGCCTGGGACATACTTGTGGCCCAGAGAGGTTTCACAGGTGGTGCCATAGCAGCTGCTGCAGAGTTGCTCTTGGTGTGGTGGTTGGGCTCAGGAAAAGCTCCAGGTGGTGTGGGGTGGCCTGTGTGGGGCCTTTCCATCCACCTGCATGGGACATTCTTGTGCCCCAGCCACAGTGCCACCATGGGCATGGAGGGCTCTCATCTCCTCTTGCTGCCCCTGAGGCTGTGCTGCCTTTTAGAGCCACCCAGAGCAGAGGGACCCCTGCCCCCAGGCCAGGTGCCTGTGCTGGGAGAGGCCAGAGGGACAGGCACCACGGGAGGATGTTGTGTGCCACCCCCCCGAGGGAGCTCCTGCACTTGCATCCAGCCTGCCCTGCCAAGCCCTCTGCACACACAGAGTGGAAGGGACCTTTGGGGTCACCTGGGCCACCCCCAGCTGTGTGTCTGCCCTGCTGCCACACTCACAACTGCTAACTGTCTGCAGCATTCAGAGTTGGTTTGTGTTTTGTGGCCATGGCACTTTTGGGTGCCCTGTGCCCACCTCCTGCTGCTGTCTGTCCTTGCCCATCTGTCTTGCACGGCGAGGAGCTGTCAGTCCCTGTCCCCTCTGCAGCCTGCTCACACATCTGGCTGTGGTAGCTCTCTGCTTCCAAACGGAACAGTGCAGCTGCTCCCACTCTCCTGAGGGCACCTCTGCCATGTTTCACTCTGGAGTTGTGCCATGCAGCCACTCTGCAGGGTCAGCCTTTCCCTGGGCTTTGGTACCACAGTTCCAGAGCTCTAAGCAGTGACAAAGACACAACATGAGAGCCCAAGCACCGCAGCCCTCTTGTGGCTGCAGGAATGACTTCGTCTGACTCCCAGGTGGCACTTGGAGGTCAGGTCTGGTGCAGGATTCAGTCCTGCCTGAGCTCTGGCAGTTCTTGCTCTTGGCCAGCTCTGAGACTACCCTGGGTCTTCTGGATCAGAGACTTGGAGCCCACGGCTCCTGGCTTGTCCTGCTGCTGATGGCTTTTGCAGCCTTGGCACTGAGTTTGGGGGTTAAGAAGGAGGTGACCTTTCTGCAGGCCCTGAGCTTTCTGTCTAGCTCCAGATGTCCTTTGTCACTCTGCTTTGCACAATCCTGCTAGTTTTTGAGTAGATCCTCTGCACTGATTACTGCTTTCTAACCAAGGCCCAGGAGAATTGGCTTTGACTTTGGCTGTGGGTCTGGAAACACACAACAGAAGAACCCTGAAGAAGCAGGCCTGGGCTGAGCTGCAACCACCACGTGTGTGCCTGGTGCAGCTGGACTGCAGCCTCCCTGCTGGCTCTCTGCTCTGCTCAGTGTGTGCCAGCTGCTCTCCAGGGTGGGCAGCAGTCTGGAAGAGCACTCAGATACTTTTCCTCTCCTGTTTTTTTGTTCTTTTTTTTTTTTTTTTAGCTCTGGATTCTCTGTTGTTGGTTTATGGACTTGTGGCTTGGTTTGAAATACTCCCCCCAAAGCACAATGAAGTTGTGGAAGTGTTCACCTTGCCCTTAGCACAGACCACCTTCAGCCTTACCATCTGATAGTTGAGGGCATTTGCAGCTGTGCTGCCCAGCCCAAGCCTCAGGGGAGTTGGTAGCTTCTTTGCACCAAGGAGGCAGAGAATCTTGCTGGGACAGGAGATGTATAGCTTGAACCTGGGAGCCTCGGCAGTTGGTCTTGTTGGTGCTTCTAATTCTCTCTTTTCCAGCAGCTCTAATCCATGCACAGCCTGACAGTCAGCACTCCTGCAGCAGGTTAACATCTGCCCTGTGTGATTTGGTCCTTGCTTTTGTGACAAGCCAAACATCTTGACCTGAGCTAGCAGCATGCTGTCTGGTCCCAGCATACTTGTTTGTAACTGGTCCAATTTATCCGATTCAGGTGCACTGTGGCCAGGTATGAAACCTGAAAGTGGTTTAATTCAGACTCCATCTGCAAGTCAGCACAGTGTTCTTACCTGCACTACAGGCTTAACCACAAGCCAACCCAGCCCAGCACATTATTCTTATTCCATGGAAGGTAACTTGGCATGGTTTTTATCTGCATCTCTCTCCACCTAACTGAGTCCAGACCCCACCAGCAGAGAGCCTTTCACGTTTGCATGCTCCTGTCTGCTTGGCCTCTTTCCTCCCTGTGTCTTTGGCTCTGTGCTTGCTGCATAGCTCTGTGTGCCCCAGGCTGGCTTGTTGGTGCCATGCTGATGGACTGAGCAGGGTGAAGAGCAAATGGGAAGGGAAGAGGAGACTAAATGTGTTCTTGCATGCTGTTACTGGGAGTGCTCTTGCAGCTCAAGGTCCTCCTCGGTGCTCTTCAGCTCGATGTCAGGAATGCATTGACTGACCTGGATCTGTAAACAAAAAGGCTTTGTATTATTCCTGCAGGTAGATGCTCTTAGCCAGGACACATTCCCCTTCCCCCCAGCGTGGCAGATCTGCCAGAAGGTGAACTTCTCTGTACAGAACTCGCCTGCAAACACTGCAGCTGCAAGCAGTGGCACAGCTGAGAAGCAGGTGCTGAGCTCCACCAGCTCCTAGAGCAATGCAGAGTCAGTGTCCCAGTGAACAATGACCCTGACTGCTGGGGCAAATATCTGCAAGCTGTGAGGATTTAGGCAGGATTTTTGCCATTGATCTTTGGGTGCTGAAAATGAGCTGCAGACTTGTCTCTCTGCCTGCAGTTTCTAAAAAGCATTTCTGGAATCCTTCATCTGTTTCTTGTGTGATATCTTCATAGAATAATTCAAGGGCTTCAGGAGATCTTTAGCTCAGCCTCTTGCTCAAAGAAGAGTTGATACTGAATTCAGGACCAGATTGCTCAGGGCTTTACACAGTTGCTTCTCAAAACCCTCTGAGGATGGAGATTCCACCAGCTCCAGAGCCTGGCTGTCATCATGGGGAAGCTTTTCCTTTTGTGCAGTTGGAGCATCCCCTCTTTCCTGTTGGAACAGTTTCTTCTCTTCTCCTGCTGTGTGCCTGCAGAAAGGAGCTTGGCTCTGTCTTCTTGACAACCTCCATGCAGGTGCCAGCAGGCTCCTGTCAGGTCCCCAAAGCCATCTCTTCTCCAGACTCAGAGAGTCCTGCTGCCCCCAGCTGCCCCTCACAGGGGCCATGCCCCAGCTCTTTGTCAGAGCCTCTGCATTTTATCAAGGGGTTCTTGTGCTGCAGGCCCCACACTGAATGCCATATCCAGGTGTGGTCTACTGAGTGCAAAGCAAAGGGAGATCACTGGAAATGAGCCCTGAGTGGGGCTGAACATCTTCCACTGAGCAGAGGGTAGGCTGTGTGGGGCTTGCCCAGCCTACACCACTAACATTGACTGGCCCAGAGTCACATTTCTCATAGAATCACAGAATCATAGAATGGTAAGGTTGGAAGGGACCTCAAGGATCATCTAGTTCCAACCCCCTGCCATAGGCAGGGACACCTCCCACTAGTACAGGTTACTCAAGGCCTCATCCAATCTGGCCTTGAACACATCCAGGGAGGGAGCATCCACAACCTCCCTGGGCAACCTGTTCCAGTGCCTCACCACCCTTACTGTAAAGAACTTCCTCCTAACATCCAGTCTAAATCTCCCCTCTGCCAGTTCAAACCCATTGCCCCTTGTCCTGTCATTGCAGGACCTTGTAAATAATCCTTCCCCAGCCTTCCTGTAGGCCCCCTTCAGATACTGGAAGGCTACTATCAGGTCCCCTCAAAGCCTTCTCTTCTCCAGGCTGCAGAGCCCCAACTCTCTCAGCCTGTCCTCACAGCAGAGCTGCTCCAGCCCTCTGAGCATCTTTGTGGCCCTCCTCTGGACC